>CAJOBZ010000061.1:3207500-3247500 GCA_905332375.1 Pieris macdunnoughi
ACAATTGACCAAGTCAAGATATTCTTAAAATGATATGATATGAAAGATTTTAATTTATATGATTGGGCAACAAAATAATACAGGAGTTAAAAGCCAAAAAGGGTAAGTTTTAACAGGTATAATCATAAACACAGTCTTTATAAGTACTGATATCGGAGGTACAATTCCCGGCGGTAAAGTTCAGGAATTACGACAATAATATATTTAACAATTGATAGGTAATTTTCTATAAGTGGTATATCTGCATTCGCAACTAACAAGAAGGTTTTTTAGGGTATAATAACAATATTTAATGAAAATCAACCCGTACCAGTTTTAACTGATCCCAAACCAGTGCCGTGAGCATGGACTGCAGCGGGGTCAGCGTCGTCTTTGCCGACCTGTCACAATTAAAAAAAAATCACTTTAATCAACAAGTATGTAAATGTTCCATTATGTTAATGTTATTTTAAATATAGAATTTTCTTATTGTTGCATTATATAATACATTTGTGAATTAAGCGTAAAAGTGATGGAGTTCCATCCTAGCAACACTGACTCTTTAAAACGAAAGCACAATATGTTTATTACCTTTATCCGTAATGGCGAGGCTGGTATGTGAACTCCGTTAAACTTCACGTTGATGTTATGAACTCCATTCTCTCTTGGCATGAACCTGATGGAGTACTGGTCCCCATCAATGTTTTGGATGAAGCAGTCATCTGTTTTGCCTGACGGAGAGACCACCTAAAACAAATCGTTCGTGGAGTCTAGATTACTTTGTGATAAATGGGTTAGTTATTTTGAAAGCTGCAACAACAAAAACGGCTAAATAGATTTCTTAAAACAAAATTAAATTTATCTATTATTCTGCATCAAAAAGACTTCTCTTCTTCATACCATACTTTAGTTTTCTTTAGACTTGGACTCCCAAGTTATTACTGAAAAAGGTGATATATTCCCATATATCACCTTTTTCAGTTCTAAACCAAGATATTAAATGAAATATTCGATATCATGACGTAATAAATATTAAATATTACAATTATAAAACATTAGACTTTGACCTTCTTATACGCTTAAATGCTTATTAATTATCGTAATAAATTATAATTATCATAATTATTAATAGCCATCACTATGCATTTAACTTTTGAAGGTTAAAATTACGCAATAAAACTTCTTTTATTCTGATTATTAACCTACTTTTTCGGAAATATAGGTTAATTTTCTATTTAATAATATAAATATAATTCGCTTTAAGTTAGAATTATGCGTCATATTCCAATCGAAACAAATATCCTAACGATATAACTGAACTTATTATATTTTGATTCTATTGGCCTGGGAGATTACTGTAATAATGTACTTAAAATATATAAAAGAAATAAAACATAAGGACTCTGTCGGTTCTAAAATATTTTGTTATAGTACGAAACATAAACAATAATATATTATGTTAAAAACACGTATTTAATATTTTCATTTGACCGGGTGAAATCGTGTAATATTATAAAAATTATTGAATTTTCCTATTCAGTTTTTTATACTAATTCTTCTACAACTTTCCACCAATTACTAAAGTGAAAATTTTCATTTTAGTTTAGATAATTGAACATCAAATCACTGTAAACTGACGTCCAATGTATTCAACAAACACTCAAATTTATTATATGGACTTTAAACATTCAATGGGCGTGAAGAATTTATTTAACCATAATTTCTATTTTGCAGCAGTTTTATTAAATTGTAAATTGCTTATGTTACTCGTAAAGTAATAAAATTGTAATGAAAAGAAATATAATGCGCTCTACATTATTAAATATTTTCTATGAGGATTTATATGTTCATTTGTTTTAGAAGAGGTCGCATGTTTGTTTCAAATGGCGAAAATTTTTATCAAACCTGCGACCCTTAGAAAGAAATAAATCAAGTAACTGGCCAGTCACAAGTGTTACCATATTAAATAACGCATCACGAAACTTTCATATATTCATCGGGCAACTCATAAAATATTATATGAAATATTGTGGTCACGTGCGGCCGATGTTTTATTACATTTTTTTGCAATACCCGTGATATATTGTTCTATAATCGGAAAATTGGTCCGACAACCGATAATGGGCCACAGGACGGAACATTTCAGTGTTGATGATTAAAAATAATTATTTTAAAATGTATAACTTCTATGTATTCTGTTTGATTCATTTCACACATAAGAAAGTAAGATATATATACCAACTATAGTCTTGAACATTACGTAGCTTTAACGCTATTGAGCGATATCTCCCAGGCAATACGAATTTATATGTAAATGATTTGATTTTTCAGTATTTAAATTTACTAGACTACTACAGGAAACGTTGTCCTACATGATATTTCAAGCGATTAGGATATTAAACAAAGTATGAAACTACCGACCGCAGCGCCATCTGCCGGACTGGTTTGTGAATCTAAAACATCCAGGGCGCCAACCAGACGCATACAAAAAAATTCATTTAAATAGGTCCAGCCGTTTTAGAGGAGTTCAGTGACATACACACGTACAGTAGAATTATATATATGTAAGCTATCCTATCTTTTAAGTTAGATCAAGCTGCACATGGTGTGCAAATTTGATTGAAATCGGTTAGGTAGTTGAGGAGTCCACAGCGGAAAAACAACGTGACGTGTAATTTATAATATATATTACGATAATCATACTGGGTATATACTTTATACACGTTATTTATGCTTCAACTAGTTTCTAAAACTTGTATCAATACTTGTAATTTTGAACACGATACTGATAAGGCTATTCAGTAGATATTGAGGATTGTACTTAGACCGTAAATGTTTAGGAACTAGCGACCTAAACAAGCAAAGCTGCTGTACAGTATACTAAGCTGCATCTTTAATACAACATTGCATGTTCCCACGATAAATCAACTGACCCCTACTTTGGGCGAACAATCGCGGAATTGCGGAAAGAATATTTGAATCCGCATACATTTTTAATGTGGCGTTACACGTGTTAATCCCTATACATAGCAAATCCTGGGAGCTTTATTCGTGCACAGTATAAAGCAAATTGTTCAGACCTTCACCGATCAACTAAGGTAATCCACGAGCACTTTACAATAGGAACAATTGTTTTATTTCTTTTTATTTCAACTTACTACATAAGAGTTTAACTTTTACACACAAGCATTTTTAATCATCCTTTTGCAATGATATATCAGACATTTTTACATACAGAAGACGTTTAGGTTCTGTTAATATCCACATTTAAGTTATATTATCATTTACATATACTCCTAATAAGTAAGTTTTGTTATACAAAGTTTATTGGGGAACAAATCTACAGCCTAACTAACGACACAATAACACAACTGTAATCTTATATGTATGAAAAAACCGGAACTCTTTTTCATAGTAAATTCTAACTAAACAAGACAGTTTACTTACAGTGCCATTGAGCTGTCCCTTGGCCCCATTGAGTCTGATGTAGAACTGGGTGGGTTTGTCCACTTGGGCTGAATCAGGGAATTGGGCCACCTCCAACAGGTGGGCGTCACCCACTGCTGGACTGATGTAGACCTTGAAAGGTGAGTCTGGGATATGTTGCTCGTTGAACTTTAGGCCGACACGGTATTCACCTGTAAAGAAGCAAGTGTTACAGGTTTCTGATTGTATATTACTTAAGGTATACCAAAGATGTCGAATGAATGTGTAGAAGATTTTGTCTCTGTTATCGTGTAATGAAGAAATAATACTAGCAAAGTTAGTCAATTTTATTACTGATATATCTCAGATACATTTTTTTCGCGTGTCTTTGATCGTGGGAAGTAAATGATTAGTCCATCCTTATCAGAATGCCAAATCATAAAAAGACTGCTTCACCACTGATTTGAGCGCGACCGCCACTGCGAAAACCGCTGTGAGAGTTCGAAAAGTGAGTTACAGAATCGCAAGGCTGTATGTAACCTATTGTATCATCATATAATGATACCTAGGACCAACAAACATACCATATTCAATACGAATTTTGCCATGGATCATAGAATCTCCGATACGGGACCAGAAAATTTTAAACCCAGTATCTAGGATCATACCATTAAATGTAACGAACTAAATGTAAATCACTTATTAGCAATTGGTAATAATTTATAAGTAATAATCACGCTTATCACGGAGAAAGTCAATAAATTTACCAATACATAAGTGAATCAAATCGTCACATCGTCATACTAAAGAATGTTGAAAATAACTTTTAATATAATTTTTGTGTAAATAAAAAAGCGCAACACCTGTTTCACTATAACATATCACATGTGACACAAATTATCCACTTCCGATCCTCAAAGTTCCGACTTATTTGCATCATTCAAAAAACCCGATGAAAACGTAAAAAATTCAATAAGAACTTCATTAGAATATAAAAACTGTATTTTGGATTGAAATGAGCCACTAACGATGTAACAATAATTCTTCTTTGGGCCGAGATATTTAAATTCTGCACAGTTTTAGAGATCCGTTCAAGGTACAACAATTGTTATACCAGCATGAGTTAAATTAATTAAAGTTATTTATATTAATTGAATTTGTTCAAGATACAGGCGTATTAAACATATATTTTTATTTGATTTATCATGCACACAAGTTTTTTCTTTAAATAGCCTGGAATAATTGCCGATATGGTCGGTACGTTTGTTTGCTTTGAAATGGAACTAAGGATAGGACACATAGTCTAAATAAAAAAAAAGGTACATTTATCTAAAATGCCATCTATTCAAAGCAAAAACTAATTGGAATTTGTAGACATTCATAGAGGCCGGCCGATACGTGCTTGGCTGATGTTTTTTTACGCTTGAATCTTGTTACAACGCGGTAGGCATATTGTTGTTGTAGATTTACATTTCAAGAGTGCTTTTTAGGTCACTTTTTCTTACTTAAAAAAACTTTTTTGTCAAATTAGATAGGTCTAACAAGATTAATATGTTAGGTATACGCCTTAATTTAATATTTCTTACAAGTAGCTTAGTCTCATTTCAAATATATTTTTTCACGAAAATTTTTGGTAAGTAGCGGGATTAATAACCATGTAATGATTAAATAAATGTTATTCTAATTAGCTTCGAATCTACAAATATATATTTACGAATTTCTCACAGGATTCTATGAAAATATAAATATATATAATATTTGATGAAGATTTAAGAGTACTTAACGCTAGCTCAAATTTAAACTCGACTTTTCTACTTTAATACGCAATATATGTTAGTGTCAAATAAAAAAAAAAAAAAAAAACAGTGGCGCTACAACCTCTTTAGGTCTTAGCCTCAGACTTCTGAATCTGTTTCATGATAATTTTTAAATCTAATAGGCAAGTAGGTAATCAGCCTCCAGTGCCTGACTGACACGCCGTCGACTTTTTGGGTCTAAGACATGTCGGTTTCCTCGGTTTGTTCGAGCAAATGTTAAATGCGCACATAGAAAGAAAGTCAATTGTGCACAGCCGGGGATCGAACCTACGAACTCGGGTATGAGAGTCGCACGCTGAAGCCACTAGCCCAACACTGCTTATAGTGTCAAATATATTGTGTATCAAAAATTTTAAACGCCCGGTGGTTATGCGCTGAGAATATTAAAAATATTATATGCTTTGTACTTAAGCCTTTCCTTGTAAATCTAAGCAGTTTTGTTGAACTGTCGTTTAAGGCTATGTTTAATTTCGGAATAATCAATACAAACAATATACTCGTAAAAATTTACAATCGCCGGCGTTCCATCATAGCCAGGGTTAACTTTTTTCACTATCCTCATAGTCAATTAAAATGACTCTTAAACACCAAAGGAAAGGAATCCGAGCTCTAAACAGAATTTGTCCGGCCCCATTGTGTTTCAAACGATAAAAAATTCCGCCAAATATTCGTCAAAGAACGGCGTCTTTTTACGTTGGCATACTTCATAAGTGTATCGCTGTTGGAAATTTTTAACATCCACATGAATAATGACTTAAGTCTGTGAGACAAAGGGTCGTTAAACTTGTTTGATTTTTATTAATTAAAAAATTAAATCTCAAAGTATATATATCCAAGATGATCAATTTTTGATCATTTAAGCTATTATAACAAGTAGTGTATCTTTTATAATAAAGATTCTTTTAAAAAAAATTTTTTTTTAAATATATTTCACGTATTCTTCTGTGTAATAGATAACATAAAAACACGCTTTCATATACAGGATTTTGATAATCGGTTTGATTTTATTAATTTAAATCGAATTCTTCCGTGTAAATCTTGTAAATTTCTAGCAAATGTTCAGTGTTTTCTTGTAAAGTTTCGCAAAAAAGTGCAGTATAGTTAAGCTAGTCGTTAATTATGTTACTTAACATTGAGTTCGTGCGTTCGATATCCGTCTTATCAAAATTTGTTTCTATCAGCGTAATTAGTACCGGCTCCTTCAGCGAAACAAAATACGGTGAGAAAACCCTCAAATTGACGTCAGGCACCGAATAAAGATCGATTTGCCTATAAAAAATTAAACCGATACAGTAATCTGAGATATACATAAATAGTTATGCCACTGGGCGGTGTAATCTTGCAAGAATCTAATAAGAATTTAGATTTAATATCATATCTGAAAACTATTAGCACAATTCTTCATCTTACTTGTTCATTATTGTTATATGATTAAAATATATAAGCGCAACCCACCTAACCACAGATACAGAATATTATGCAAATATTGCATCTGTTTATCGTTATATCAAACAGTGATTATGTGCAGATGTAGCCATAATTGAATTTTATTTGCATAATGTAAGAATTAATATCACAATAACTACTATAAAGCTATTTGTTTTTTTTACCTTGCGTGTAATTTTATATTAAGTAGTTATGTTTTTAATTCTTTTGTATATTTTTTTTACGTCTGGAAGAAATTGCTTTTAGCAGTTAGACCGCCCATTTACATCCTTTATCTTTTCATTGTATTTTGTATTTATTATTTCTGCTTTTTTGGGTTATTGTGGTGTAAATTAAGTCGATGTTTTTTAATAGTTTTTAGTAGTAAAATTCTATTAGATACATTTGCTTTTATGGAATCACTGAGTTAATGTGTTTTCTTTTCTTTATGATAAGTAACTGATCATTCTTTTGACCGACTCACGTCGTGGATTTTCTAAGTCATATTAAATTCCTTAAGATGTTTTCGTTCCTCGTACGAGAACTTTTAATTGCAGACAATAAAATACACTTTAAATCTCATCAGTATATAATATACCTACTTTAGTTAGGTAGTATCAACGTTAAAATACGTAAAGGTGAAGACGCCAATTTTCATATAATCACTGAGAGTAGACTTTTGCTTGTTCATATTTTATCTGACAATTTAAAAAAGCAAGAATCGACATGTTGTGGCTAATTTTTCCAAAAACACTTCAAGACTTTCTCAATAACGCTACAAAAACTCGCATTGTTAATAAATTTAAATTTTCTTTAGCAAATCGTTGTACCACAATAAACGTATTTCACGTATAAGAACGTGTTTCGAAAAACCTTACGAATTATCGCAAACATTAGTAAAAACTCTATCGTAAATTCAAGTAATCACTGGCTGAAAACGCAGCCATTATCGCTAAGAAAAAAATAAATAAAAAAATCGATCTGTCAAAATGGCTCGCGGTATTTGCCGCGCTATGGTCAAGGATTCCATTGGCCAATGGCAGCTGGGCGTGGTCGAAACGAGTCACTTTATTTATGAAGTGCATTTCAGTGTTTGTATGTTTTTATAGTATCCACCGCGGGGTGGATGGAATTTGACTTGCAAAGTTCGATGGACACGATAACAGCGCGTAAATTATACGCTCATTTTGCATTTACCGACATGATTAATATTGTTTATTTTCATGGTATTTACTGAACATGTGTCCATAAACGGCTTGAAAGTTTACCATACACTTTTGATATGTCACGTTACGGGTTGTTTGAACAGTTATCCGTGCATATTAATATGGAATTCGTCACCTTGAGCATGATTAAATAATGCATAATACTATTAACAAAACTCCTGGTGCTAACTAAAAAAAATAACTTATATAGTAATAACCATTACTTACCAGGCTCATCAACTTTGTAAGATACGTCGCAGGACCCATCCTTACGATCCTTGAAGTCAATTTCAGCCTAAAATAAAATAAACATACATTTTAAAACTATAAGTTTATAGCCGTCACACTTTAAATGTACCAACTGCTTTGTCAAAACAAAAGTAAAAAGTTCTATCAATGATTTAGGGTTTAAATATATTTGTAGAGTTCATACTATAATTAAGGTACCACGAAGCAATGTGCATGAAGACTATTATACTATAATATTTTGATCTCATAGCGCATGTAACAGTTCAGAGGATAACAGAAGTCTAAGAAAAAAACTGTACTGTCGCAGCAAATTAATTTTTAAAAACCAGTGAAATTTTTTTCATTTTTAATAAATATTTATAAAAACTATAAGCTATTTACAGTTTGGTTATTAGGATTAAGTAAGCCTTTTAAACGTCTTTCATAATATATTTTCGTTGAGACGACTAATTAGTCTAACCTTGCTAGGACCCTCAAGTGAGATGGCAAGTTGTCCGGCCCCAGCTTCCCTTGTCCATACATTGAACTCATTGAATCTTCCAGCCTCTCCTCTTTCAAGGCCAGCTCCTCCAGCCTTCACCAAGTGAGCACCGGAATCCCTAAGTGGACCCACGGTGAATTGGAAGGGAGATCCTGGTTAAAAATAAAACAGGATTTAAAATTTTTTGTAAATCAATAATTAAAAAGGGTTTTCTTAGTTTTACAGTTTTCGAAAACTATATATAATTTTGGTATAAACACCTAGTAGCTCATTTTGGTTAGATACAATAAAATTTATCAATATATGATTTTTAGTTTGGTCTGCTAAATGAAATTTAAATTAACAAAATAATTTTGTTTTTAAAGGTTTAAAAACATTCTTACCGGGAATATGGATGTCCCTATATTTGACAGACACAGTGTGAACACCCAATTCCTTAGGTACGAAATGAACGGAGTATAACCCATCTTCCACCTCCTGGATCTCTGCGTCTTCAGAGACACCTCCAGGGCTGGTTACTGTTGCAGCCAGATCAAAGGATGTGATGCCTGAAAAATACACATTAAATATTTTTACATGTTAACACTACTGTGACGCAGGGGTAAAAAAAAATGAAATATAACGACACTTAAGGGACTGTGCTATTTTGAAATTACAAAGAGTTTATTTTAGACTAGTGTTAGTAATTACATAAAAACAATACGTATTTGAACGCTATTGCGTTGTCTGTTATATTTGTACTGTACCAGTAGTTAGGTTGTATTTCTTGCGATATTGAGGCATCTTCGTAATAAAGCACATGCAAGTATGCGAAATTTGTAAATTTATTGGAAAGTTTGGTACGTATGATGAGTACTGACATTCCAGTTTATTTCTTGCTAGGACAACAAAAAAGCGACAAAAAAGACGTTCACAGCTCCACAGTTTTAACTAATTTCGGCAACTTTAAAAGTACTTTTTAGTATTTAATTATTGTCGTTATTGAGGTGGGTGTAATGCTATGTAGAGTGTATCATTGTATGGAAGACAAGCTAAACCAACCAAAACCGAGTGATTTCGACGCATTAAGGGGTTTGTCGTTAAATCGAGGGTGTTGCATGGAGTTTACACGTTTTATGCGGAAATCTTTGGTCCTTTTTCATAATGAAATTTTAGTTGAAATTGGGCGTATAGCTTGGTGGTCCTGGATTCTATTCCATATGAAGCCATAATTGTAATTGGGTTATCAACAAAACTGATTGACTTTAACTACTTTGGAGTTTGGATGTATAACATTAACCATTTCCAAACCTCCATTATAATTGTTGTATAGGCTTCCCAAGAAATTAATGCAAAACTGAGTCGGCAAGATTATTGACGTTTTACGAATTTTGTGAAACTGACGTAAAAAATATTAGAGAATATATATAGTTATTATCTGCATTCATATAAAAACTAATAATTACCAGGCATTTTGAAGGTAAGTTTGCAATTAGTTCCCACTTCAGTGAGCGGCGCGGGATCACGCTGTCTTTGAATCTTCTCCCGCTGTCTGTTGCTGCCCTCACCAGACACCTGTTATATTATTATTTCAAAAATTGAAATTAGAGTGAAATTAGTTTACTTTAAAGTTTATGAAGTTGGTATGAGTTACAAATCCATATTTTGTAAGCTTAAAATACGTTTGCATAATCTTTCTTATGATAAATTTGACTGATTTTCTCATGAAACAAAAAAAAAAAAAAAAATTAAAAAAAAAAAAAAAAATTTTTTATAACAAAAAAATTTAAAAATTTAAAAATTTCCCCCTTTTTTTTTTTATACAGAAATCGGAGGCCCAGACCTAAAAAAGGTTGTAGCGCCACCGATTCATTTATTTATTTATTTTAGTTCACCTTGACAGTGAATGGCGATCCTTCTACATGATGATCAGCGAACTTCAAATTGACGATGTAGTAACCAGGCTCAGTTGGCTTATAGCTGATAGATAGTACTCCTTCTTTGCTGTCCGCGCACTGGATTTCTGCTTTACTGGGTCCTATTGTGTAGCAAATAAAATATAATTTATATTTATGTGTTTTAATACCTAAACACTTATTTTAGGTAACAATTGCTTATCATATTAAGACTTAGAAAATAAATATAAGTGACCAAATATTGTTTGACTAATATAGAGTTATTTATTATTTATATTTTTATACATCTAGAGAATAAACTTTTTAATAATTATTTTAGTCTACTTTTTGCATATTTGAGAATTTTTTTTATCTTTATGTATATAAATTACGTGTCACGTTGTTTGTCCGCTATGGACTCCTAAACTACCGAACCGATATCAATCAAATTTGCACACCGTGTGTAGTTTGATCCAACTTAAAAGATATGATGAGCTTACATCTCAATTTATACCCGTAATATTATTTTATTGCAAAATATTTGTTTATTATTTGATAGTCACAATTCTAACAGATGGCGCTGTGTTGAAAGTACCAACGTTTCGCATAAGCTATAATTTAATGGCATAACCACCAAAAAAGCATGGTGGTCCCCATGACTTGTGTTCTCCTACCATTTCCCTTGAATAGTTTGCTACTATGTAATATAACAAAAACCTTAGCCACAGCAACGCTTGGCCGGTCTGCTAGTATTATATATATGAGATATTAAGGAAATATACTTTAAACCCGGAAAAATACTTTAATTCAGCGGTTTAAAAAAATATAAAAAAACCTACTATAATATTTTTATGGAATATCTGATTAAACTTCCTAAATCATTAATTTTCTAAGAACCATTTGGTAGTTAGAATTTTACCTTCAATAGATAGAGAAAGACCACCATAACCAGCGTTCCTGGTGTCCACAGTGAAGGTGTTCTCGCCTTGGGTCTTGCCCTCTTTCAAGGCACTGCCTGATACCTGCCAATTAAAATCTGAGTTTAAAATTCTAATTTTGAAATTACAAACTGTCAATACATTATAAATTTGAGTTCTAATTTTAAAAACAATCAATTAATTTTCGACAACTGGGTAGATGTATGCGTTTGCACCAACATTTTTCTTGGAATGAAAATATAAACCAAAATCCTAATGCAACCTCACAGTTTGCTTAAATTATGATGCATTTTTTTACCGTATTCATTGTTATATAACTAAATAATATGGAGCTGTTATCCATATATTATACGGCGCTGAATATCTTCAAATCTTTAAATAAAGCTCTCGTTTGCTCGTTTGACAGTAAAATCATCAAAACATATAAATGTAAGAAAATTCAAATAGCCGTATAAACTAGCTCGCATTGACGATTACAACATTATTTTATTTACCACAGAATGTATGATGATAGAATGTATGATCAAAAGAAGAAAGTATAAATTTTTGTTAATTTAGATTATCTTACCTTAACTTTCTTAGCATCACCAACTTCCTGTTCCTGGACGGTTATAGTAAATGGAGAATTTTGGATGTGAACACCCATCTTCTTCACCGACACGACGTGCTGTCCTGCCTCGCGGGGAGTAAAACTAATCCCGATATTACCAGAAGGCAACCGTTTGAGGAAACATGGCTCTTCTAGGCCTGATGGTGCCTGAAAAAATATTTGCTTTTATTTTTAGAAGATCTTTATTTGTACAAATCACGATCACAACTCTTAATTTTTATACATTTATTTATTTCTAAAAATACAAAGTTTTTAAATTATCCAAATCGCCACTTGTATAAACTATTATTTTTCAAATAATACATACTATGATCTAATATTGGGATAGTTGTTTTAAAATAAGTGTTGTTTGATGATTTGCTATTTTAAAAGAGTACCGAGAGTTTTTTACGCCGGCTTTTTCTCTCGGCCTACACCCTCTGTCTTCTTTGCCGATGAGTAGGGATGCCTATAGATTCAAATTTAATGACGTGGAATAAGTGATACCTGTATCTTATAGTACGGGAGGTAGCAACGTTTGAAAAGAAAGAATTTTAGGTCAGCTGATTTTGTGATATGTCTTCCTTCTTGCACTTTCGGTTAGAGTCTGGGCAATCTGGCTGGCGGTAGCGGTTGCGTTCATTAGTGCGCATCCTATCTGTCCGGTAATAATCCTGGATTTTAAAAGCATTTTAAGAAGCGTAATTTTTAATTTTTCGTTTTTAAATAAGTCTACCTGACATACTTTTTTTATTGCCAGACATTTTTCACATTGCTAACTATGTGCCAGACGCGATTTTAAATTTTTTTTTTATAAAAATTTCAAAGTATTTTAGAATGTCTGTAATTTTAATATTATGTTCTTTCAATATAAGAAAAACTAAAAATGAATTTGCCAGACATTAATTCGGTTGTTAAGTCTTGAATTAAAATGAAAAAGTATTGCAGTATGATGAAGCGTTGCATTTTAAGAAGCGCAATTTTTAATTTTTCCATTTTAAATAAGTCTACCTGACATACTTTTTTTATTGCCAGACATTTTTCACATTGCTAACT
Organism: Pieris macdunnoughi; assembly: GCA_905332375.1. Lineage (NCBI taxonomy): Eukaryota > Metazoa > Arthropoda > Insecta > Lepidoptera > Pieridae > Pieris > Pieris macdunnoughi. Next base: position 3,220,540 of record CAJOBZ010000061.1, read on the forward strand.
ATGTGCCAGACGCGATTTTAAGTTTTTTTTTTTATAAAATTTCAAAGTATTTTAGAATGTCTGTAATTTTAATATTATGTTCTTTAAATATAAGAAAAACTAAAAATGAATTTGCCAGACATTAATTCGGTTGTTAAGTCTTGAATTAAAATGAAAAAGTATTGCAGTATGATGAAGCGTTGCATTTTAAGAAGCGCAATTTTTAATTTTTCCATTTTAAATAAGTCTACCTGACATACTTTTTTTATTGCCAGACATTTTTCACATTGCTAACTATGTGCCAGACGCGATTTTAAGTTTTTTTTTTTATAAAATTTCAAAGTATTTTAGAATGTCTGTAATTTTAATATTATGTTCTTTAAATATAAGAAAAACTAAAAATGAATTTGCCAGACATTAATTCGGTTGTTAAGTCTTGAATTAAAATGAAAAAGTATTGCAGTATGATGAAGCGTTGCATTTTAAGAAGCGCAATTTTTAATTTTTCCTTTTTTAAATAAGTCTACCTGACATACTTTTTTTTATTGCCAGACATTTTTCACATTGCTAACTATGTGCCAGACGCGATTTTAAGTTTTTTTTTTTATAAAATTTCAAAGTATTTTAGAATGTCTGTAATTTTAATATTATGTTCTTTAAATATAAGAAAAAACTAAAAATGAATTTGCCAGATATTAATTCGGTTGTTAAGTCTTGAATTAAAATGAAAAAGTATTGCAGTATGATGAAGCGTTGCATTTTAAGAAGCGCAATTTTTAATTTTTCCTTTTTAAATAAGTCTACCTGACATACTTTTTTTATTGCCAGACATTTTTCACATTGCTAACTATGTGCCAGACGCGATTTTAAGTTTTTTTTTTATAAAAATTTCAAAGTATTTTAGAATGTCTGTAATTTTAATATTATGTTCTTTAAATATAAGCAAAACCAAAAATGAATTTGCCAGACATTAATTCGGTTGTTAAGTCTTGAATTAAAATGAAAAAGTATTGCAGTATGATGAAGCGTTGCATTTTAAGAAGCGCAATTTTTAATTTTTCCTTTTTTAAATAAGTCTACCTGACATACTTTTTTTTATTGCCAGACATTTTTCACATTGCTAACTATGTGCCAGACGCGATTTTAAGTTTTTTTTTTATAAAAATTTCAAAGTATTTTAGAATGTCTGTAATTTTAATATTATGTTCTTTAAATATAAGAAAAACCAAAAATGAATTTGCCAGACATTAATTCGGTTGTTAAGTCTTGAATTACAATGAAAAAGTATTGCAGTATGATGAAGCGTTGCATTTTAAGAAGCGCAATTTTTAATTTTTCCATTTTAAATAAGTCTACCTGACATACTTTTTTTATTGCCAGACATTTTTCACATTGCTAACTATGTGCCAGACGCGATTTTAAGTTTTTTTTTATTAAAAATTTCAAAGTATTTTAGAATGTCTGTGATTTTAATATTATGTTCTTTAAATATAAGAAAAACCAAAAATGAATTTGCCAGACATTAATTCGGTTGTTAAGTCTTGAATTAAAATGAAAAAGTATTGCAGTATGATGAAGCGTTGCATTTTAAGAAGTGCAATTTTTAATTTTTCCTTTTTAAATAAGTCTACCTGACATACTTTTTTTATTGCCAGACATTTTTCACATTGCTAACTATGTGCCAGACGCGATTTTAAGTTTTTTTTTTATAAAAATTTCAAAGTATTTTAGAATGTCTGTAATTTTAATATTATGTTCTTTAAATATAAGAAAAACTAAAAAGAATTTGCCAGACATTAATTCGATTGCTAAGCCTTGAATAAAAATGAAAAAGTATTGCAGTATGATGAAGCATTGCATTTGAGGAAGCGTTATTTTTAATTTTTTTTTTGTTTAGAATCTTCTCACACGATAATGATTCTTCAATAGTTTTAATTACTTAGTTATTTATCACTTTGTATGAATAACATTTATTAAAACTTACGTAAATATTTTTATTACCAATGAAAGGCATCATACTGCCATACTTTTCATGACTTTTTCATTTTAATTCAAGGCTTAACAATCGAATTAATGTCTGGCAAATTCATTTTTAGTTTTTCTTATATTTAAAGAACATAATATTAAAATTACAGACATTCTAAAATACTTTGAAATTTTTATAAAAAAAAAACTTAAAATCGCGTCTGGCACATAGTTAGCAATGTGAAAAATGTCTGGCAATAAAAAAAGTATGTCAGGTAGACTTATTTAAAAAGGAAAAATTAAAAATTGCGCTTCTTAAAATGCAACGCTTCATCATACTGCAATACTTTTTCATTTTAATTCAAGACTTAACAACCGAATTAATGTCTGGCAAATTCATTTTTAGTTTTTCTTATATTGAAAGAACATAATATTAAAATTACAGACATTCTAAAATACTTTGAAATTTTTATAAAAAAAAAACTTAAAATCGCGTCTGGCACATAGCAATGTGAAAAATGTCTGGCAATAAAAAAAGTATGTCAGGTAGACTTATTTAAAAAGGAAAAATTAAAAATTGCGCTTCTTAAAATGCAATGCTTCATCATACTGCAATACTTTTTCATTTTAATTCAAGACTTAACAACCGAATTAATGTCTGGCAAATTCATTTTTAGTTTTTCTTATATTGAAAGAAAAAATTACAGACATTCTAAAACACTTTGAAATTTTTGTAAAAAAAAAAATTAAAATCGCGTCTGGCACATAGTTAGCAATGTGAAAAATGTCTGGCAATAAAAAAAGTATGTCAGGTAGACTTATTTAAAAAGGAAAAATTAAAAATTACGCTTCTTAAAATGCTTTTAAAATCCAGGATATTACCTGGACAGATAGGATGCGCACTAAAGAACGCAACCGCTACCGCCAGCCAGATTGCCAAGACTCTAACCGAAAGTGCAAGAAGGAAGACATATCACAAAATCAGCTGACCTAAAATTCTTTCTCGAAAACGTTGCTACCTCCCGTACTATTATGTTCTATAATTTTTTTTTACATATATATTTATATAGAAGACATTTGTGGCTTAGTAGTTAACGCTCACGGCGTCTATGCCACCAGATAAAATCAAAAAACAAACAAAACCTTACGCCTAGTTATATTTTGGGACGTCAAACATACCTGTATAGAAGCGTTAAGACTGCGAATGTCATTGTCACTAATCTTTCCTGGTAGCGTTACTTCGCTACAGCTACCAACTGAGATCTGGTTCCTCTTTCTACCTTCTCCTGTCACCTGGAATAATATTTTTACTTATTTAGACATTTTTAATTAAAAGGTCAGGTGAAGGGTATAACATACACTAGAACAGTTCTTGTATCCATCCCTATCCAATATCTGTTGGTTTTAATCAAAGTATTATAGTGCCACAAGACATAACAACAAAACACTTCATCTAATATAATATAAAATTCTCGTGTCGCGGTGTTTGTGGTTAAACTCCTCCGAAACGGCTCGACCGATTCTCATGAAATTTTGTGTGCATATTGGGTATGTCTGAGAATCGGACAACATCTATTTTTCATCCCCCTAAATGTTAAGGGTTGTCTGTCCACCTCTAAATATATTTTTTTTTATTTGTAGATATTTTTTTCTGTTTTTTTATTATTATACAGCATTAAAAAATACATACAACCCCTAACTTTCACCCCTCTACGATCAACCCCTATTTTTTTATTATAAATGAAATACATGGCAAAACGACGTTTGCCCGGTCAGCTGTAGTATATACGAGATAAGGTTATATTTTCCAAGGGAAAAATATTCTTTTTAAATCGTTAGAACTATTATTTTAAAATTACTCCTATCTGCAATTACAAACAAATATGATTATATTGAAAAAAGTCTGTGTCATATATTGATAAAAACAAACCTTGGCTAAGAAAGGAGATCCCTTGATGTGCTTGTCTCCAAATCTTACGGATACCTTGTACTCGCCTGGTGCCGTGGGCAGGAATGATACAGCCACTGTACCATCTTTGTTGTCGTGACATGTTATCTGAAAATATCAGAAAGATAGCTTGGTCATAAAAGAGAATTTAAATAATTTAGCAGTTGGTCTATCAAATCTATCTATGGAGGATTTTTTTCAAAGGGGAAATTGGGAAATCAGATAAGAAGCATATTTGATGTAACAACACTGTTTACATAGTGCGAACAGTGTTATTTAGTTGCATTTTTGATATAATGAATTTTAATGGTATAAAAACAATATTTCTAAATGTTCTTGCCGCAACACCCGGCAAGGGCTAAATTAAAAAAAATATTTTTCCGCAATTACTCGAAAACGCAAAACAGTTCAAATAAAAATCGCTTCATTATATATCCATCGAATAGTTTCTATATTATTCATGGACGTTCAACTCATAATAGCTTACCTCAGCCTTGCTAGGACCTTCTACAGCCAGCGACAGACCTCCAGATCCTGCTCCCTTAGTGCTGATGGTGAACAGACTAGGCTCTCCACTGACGCCACTGATCAAACCTGCTCCATATGCGGTCACGTATCCGGAGGGAATGGAGTCCACGTGGAACTTGTATGGTGAACCTTTAATATGGAATATTACAAGTGAATTTTATAATCATTATATTTAAATATATTATTTCTACAATTTTATCTATTAGAAAGTGTTTCATTACCTTGAACATGTTCTCCATTGTACTTAACATACAATTCATGTACTCCCTCCTCTCTGGGCTCGTATTTGATGCTCACAGTACCATCCCTGTTGTCTTCAATGACAGGCTGATCGACGTTACCACTGGGCATTTTTACTTCCGCTGAAATATATAGATGAATATTAATGAGATGAATTACTTGGCTGGTTGTATTTTTCCAAAGTGTATAAAAATAAAACACACGGCATAGATAAAGTGTGTAATGGGTGAAATTTACACAAGAACCAGTACTGTTTTTCGGCCACTATTTCGAAATGCAAATCTATAAAGTACGATTGTATAACACACGTACATGCCGTCCTAATACATCTATGTCGTGCATTCCATGTTTTGAATTATTGGTTTTCTCTGTTATTAGACAAACAAAGCAAAGGTGGGTACGTAAATATAAGGGAATAAATCGTTCAATCGTTTTAAACTTATGGTTATGGTTATACACACCTTTCCTAGTATCAATGTGAAATATTGTGATAGAGTTAAGTGGGGTATAGTCCAATCCCAGTCCAGTTTTGTTGAAGCTGATTTTATGACCCTCAGAAAACACTATAGGAACTTCTTCTTTATCTATTTCAGACACTGAGAAGTATTTTTTACGGTTATGGAGGTATAGAGACGCTACTTCACTCCAGTCTGACTCCTTGTTACCACCGACAAGAGAATTCCACAGTTCCATTAGCGCCATTGATTTACTTTAAATGTTGATTGTTAGGTATTGCTACGATAATTGGTGTATGGTTGTGTGGCTTTTGTTTTATATAGTCCCCGATTATTTTTATTTTATTGATTATTCTTGGCAAGTTAAGTACATTATTATTAGATTATTAATTGATTGGATTAACTGAAGTTCTTTGGGTACGAAGTCGTCTTTAACGTATTTTTAATCATATGAATAAGCGCCTACTTTCACCCAAATCTCCCGCGTCAAATATCTTGTTGGCTTGGCTTAAGCGTGCGACTCATTCCTGAAATCGTAGGTTCGACGATGGACTTTCATTCTATGTGCGCATTTAACATTCGCTCGAACGGTGAAGGAAAACATCGTAAAGAAACCGGCTTGCCTTACACCCAAAAAGTCGACGGTGTGTATCAGGCATAGGAGGCACCTACTTGCCTATTAGATTGATAAAAAAATGATCATGAAACATATACAGAAACCTGAGGCGCAGACCTAAAAAGGTTGTAGTGCCACTGATTTATTTTTTACGTGCCAAGAACTATATTAAATTCACTTATTTAAGAGTGAACTGTTCTAAGTCAAAAATTTTATACAAAAGGTGTTTTTTTTTTTCAAATAAATCGCATGCTCCTTATTCTAAAAATCAGTCTTATATATGTGACATATATAAATGAGAATAAAAACGGATGTCTCAACTATTTTAAAATAACATAAATTTCAAATAATCGATCTATGTTTATGTTCTACGAGCGACGAGTTCCACGAGCGTGTAATTTAGGATGTGACGTAATACATGGATAGTTAAATAAAATACTATTGGGCGACGCGAGAGAGATTTATGACCTACTACGAATTATCTGTGATAAAGATATTTGATTATAAATACAGTTTTTCGTCTTCTCAGGATATTGGTTTGGAATTAAATTTTTCAGCACTTTCTAGACGTTTTGTCTGAGGGTGATCGATTTTTTACACCCTACCAAAACGAAACAATTCAAAGACAATATTCTTTTTTTAAGTTAAATTGTTTATTTACAATCAAGTATACAGTTTTACAATTTTCTTATATAATAAAAATTCGTTAATGAACATAATTCACGTGATATTGACGGATCATCCAGCCAGAATTTAAGAAAGGGTACGCTTATTTCCTTAACTTCTATTATATCAACTTTAAAAGCAAAATATTTGTTAAATACACTTGTAACGGACTGTAAGGTACTAATTTAGTACATTTAAATCTGCAAACGTCACAGCTCAAATCATCTGACATAACATTTCATGTCGTCTACAAATATAAAACTGCTTGTTTATTATAGTTTGAATATTTAGAAAAATCATAAAAATACTTGGCATCAGACGTTTCTCGAATTAGCCAGATAATGTGATCACGCTGACGGTTTAATGAGTACGCATGATATTCAACTGTTTTATGGTATTGCCTGTTATCAAGTATTTAAAATGGATAATTTAATAGTTCTCATTGTATATATTTATTTAATTGGTTGACAATTGACATAGGTTATGCTGTCACCGAAATTATCGCGGTAATGTTTCAGCGTCGCGTGATATACCGACATATTTTTAATGTCTATTAGTGCAGATATGTTTCTAAAGTATACCTTATGATACTTTGCTCTTCAAATGTTTATATTCTCAAGAATAGGAAATCTCTTTGAAGATTAATATCTTCATTCCCGTAAAAATATTCACGTTCCAACAATAATTTACAGCATTTAACTGAAGATTCTTGTAAAGTGATGAATGAATTTGCTCCAGATATCGCCAAAACCATGTTAATGGACTCATAAATATAACGAAGAAACGAATAGATCATTTCTTTTAGACGGAACACTTTGAACGTAAAATTATGTTCTATCAAAGCAAATAGTGAAACACTTGTTAGTTCACAGCCTTTAAACAAACATTGCACGAGTAAAAAGTTTCGTTTCGTAAATTTCTCTATCTCAAAGGTGTCGCAAAGATTATATTTTTACCTAAAGCCAAGTTTTACACATTGCATAGCACCTCGAACAATTTTCGTGCATGCACACTAGAGGAATATATAGAAACAAGTTTATGTTTTCAAATATATTATAATAAAGATGTTTTAGAGATACATAAACACATTAAAATCTAGTGTACGAAAGTACATCCTAACATTTCTATATTTATAATTGACCTATATTTCTACGTGCTCATAATCTTCAGATTTCGGTCAAGTAAATAAACTATAAATTAATTTCAGTACTTTTGTGTATTAAACAAATACATGAACAACATTACAAATTCCTTTAAAAACTTTGTCCAATACCGAATAGTGCTTCTAGAAGGTCTAATCAGTGCACTCTGTTTAAGCTGATTGAAAATATATATTGAAGATAATCTTTGAGATACTTAAGGTACAGGAAACATAGGTACCTACTTCATATCCAACCAACAATGGTTGTAAAAAAAATAAACAGTAAATTTCTACTGTACTTAATATTTAATTTCTAAATTGAAAAACTTTAATCACAACAACATATGCGACTCGTTTTCAAATCTGACAGAACATATAGAAAAGACAGCAATTTGTCGCAACAAAACTGAAATAAAATAAGGTATGTTAACAAGATGACGAATTTATATTGAAATAAAGCCAAAATACTGGGGAAATCGTGTTTAGCATTAATATCCTGCGGATATGTGCTATCAAGATCAACACTTACAGTAATATACTGCTTTGATGACTTTTAAGAAGCAGGTGGCTAAAACACGAGAGCCTACAATTTTATACTAGACTAAGCGTTATCTGGGGTAATTTGATTATGTATGTTTTTCAGAAACGATATTATAGAGATATTGGATTTTGTTTATAAAGACTGCTCTGTATTAGAAGGTATAACATTTTTATCCAATTAAAACAATTTAATTACCCATTTTACCACAATAAAAATGCGACAAGTTTTTCCAAGACAAGAATAAATCATAAAATAAGGATGAACAGGATTTAATCACTCTCGTAGTTGTTTAAATACGTTTTGGTTTGATTTGTTTATTTATACAGACATTTTCTTATTAATAATCGAATCTAATTTTTTAATTAAGCTAATTTCTTGCAATAATTAAAAAAAAATGAATTTGTATGATATCATTTATCTTAGAGTCAGATAATTAAAATGATAGTATGTTGTAGTAGATAATTTTTAGCATTATCTGCATTGCACTTTATCGATGTAGGTACTCCTGACCTATATTACTAGAAATTAATATTCGAAGAATTCATGGTCGACTACAATTAGCTTCCAGCGTCTGGAGCCAAGTTGTGGGTGACTAGTGATTGAAGTGTATTCATTTACGGGAAGTTATATATATATTTAAAAACTGCCTGAAAAGCGAGATTACGCGAATATTTATTATATCCCAGGCCTTTAATAAATACTTATACGTATACATAACACTTTTCGTGAGGTCGAAAACTTTAACGCAACAACAAAATCATTAAGACACGAGTCGGTATATTTTTTCAGTTCCGAGTATGAGGAGGACCTTCCCTTTGTTTGAGCAGTGTTGGCGTAGTGATTAACAGCTCTATAAGATCTGGAACTCATGCCTTTTCCTCTAAGGGAAATCCAGAAGTTTGAAATCATCGGATTTGATCTATCCATGTGTGCAATTAGTACTTGCATATGTTAATGTTAACATGTAAAGAAATCCAGCTCGTCTTTTCAATTCTTTATTTAAAAATCGCAAACGTATGTTCATGAATATAATCACAAGAGTACCTAGTTTTAAAACTATTTTAGATATATACTTAGGTTATAAATCAATTTGTAATCTAGGTGGCGACAGAAGCCGGCTAAAATCCGTCGAAATGGAAAGCAGGTTATCAAAACATACCATAAGTGCTTGAAATATGAAATTTCATAAAACACCTTAATCTTTCCGCATTCTCAGATCGGCCCACTTGGCATCCGCGTAATGCCTGTCCGTCATATTGGATTTCCTTGACGTTTACATAAGTGGTATGGTTACAGCCGAACATCCTATTTGCTAAGTATCCATCAATAAAAACGGTGGATGATTTGTAATTAAACTATCATTTATTATGTTATGCAAATATCTTTGTATTTGCAAGAACATAAAAGAATCGTCGTAATTTTTAAATTAGTAAAGGTAATGTTTGATCCTAAACTTTTCTTCTTAAATAATATTTTTTTAAATTGATTTAGATTTTGTATAGTATGTTCATGATATTAGTTATGAAGGCAATTGTGAGATAACTTTTACATTAATTTCTAGAAATCTAAGATAGTCATAATTTTTTTGCATATAATATGATTAAATTATTTATATTGCATAAAATATTGCAAGTTGAATCTGATTGTTTGTAAAATATTCATTACTCTGGTCAGTGTTAAGTAAAATATATGTAATTATAACAGTATAAATGTTAAGTTTTATTTAGAATGTTAAAAACTTACATGTTTAAGACATGGTTGAGCAACATAAAGATGTCAGAAACTAACTGTTATAAACAAAATGGAGAAACTCAACTTTACTCCAGTTAGTAAAATCGCGATACAGAAATAATCGTTATTCTGGGCCGTGTCAGATCGTACTCGCCAAGAATGTCACATCAAAATTATACATCCGCCAGACAGCTGCCACGCTCAGCTGCCTGATTTCCAGAATCACGGAGATTTACAAATGAGGATTGTGATGAAATTGACCTACCTTAAGTTCATTACATTATCACAGCTGTATCCAACGAAACCGTAACATAATATAATTATATTATCATAACTGTCACACCATGATCAAACTCACTTATTAATAAAAATTAGAAAATGCTTTATAATTTAAAAAAGGAAATCCTTTATATATTATAAAACTTGCTAGCTTTAATTGGAAGTCCTTGAAACTTATTCTTTAAAATGACTGATTGACTTTCTTTGATTAGCAAGAAAATATTGATTTACGAAGAAATAATTTGGTGTTCGTTTGGACACATACTACACAAAAATCTACTGGACCTATTACGTCGTGTAACTAATAAATAGTACCTGTCTTATCTTCATAAGGCGCCTAAAAAGTCGTCTGCTTCGAACCAACTTTAGAATAGGAAATGTTTTCGACTACTTCAAGACACCTGGACCGAGTTTTTTTTATATTTGCTTATCATATATTTTGGGTGTAGGGTTTACCCTTTAGGGTAAGAGAAAAAACCGTTATTCCCCTTCTAAAGACCATTATTATAAAGGCAGTGATTAATATGGGGAATTTGTCTTTTAGTCTTTAGTGCTCACACTCGAACTTAAAGCGAGTAGGGTACTTTCTGTGACATTCCAAAACTTAGACTATATCTATTTAAGGGAATTTTGTATATTATGATGTCTTTTTTTATATATAACGGGAGGACAACGGGCTGGAGGCTCATCTGACACTCATAATGCCAGAAGGCTCGCAAGTGCTGCGCCGGCCCTTTAAGAATTGGTACGCTCTTTTCTTGAAGGACCTGTCTTGCTTGAACCGAATTAAATACAAAACAAAAGTACTTTCCAGACGCAATAACCACAATTTGAAAATCTTGCTACGCATCATTTGTATAAGAAATATTTATAAAATAAAAATTTGGCTCAAACATCTAAAATGCAAAAACATCAATAAATTTCATTATGATCACAACTGTTCGCTTGTGTTATAATAAATAGACTGGTTTAGCAGTATCTATGAGCCGTGAAGGCACGACATACTTTCAAAGCCACATTGTGCCCAGTCATTTAATAAAGAACAAAACTGTAAAGATATGGCCTTTCACTGTATTTCATTATTTGAATTTAGAACTATATGCTGCATCCTATTTTAAATTCACTGAATCATTATGTTTATGTTAATTAATAAACTAAAATTTGCTAGATTTGTATTTAAAAGGTTTGTTAAGGGAACACCTTAACGCTTAGTAACTTTTAAATTTAAAAACAAAATTAAAGACTACACGAATCTAATAATTTCCTATTGAATTATTTCAATTAGGAAAGAATTGCTTTCCTTTTTAGTCGCGTCAGTGTATAAAATCTGGATTTAAATCATGTGTATTAGAATAATAAATATCTCAATGATTGGTCATGCTTAGTATAAACTGTAGACACCTATACTGGTAAATTCATTAATTATTAAGTTTATATTTTGATAAATTATTATTTAATAGTTTTCTTTCGTGTTTTATGCCAGTTGATTATGTAACAATGTTTTGTTTAAGAATTTAGCAATACATGGTTTAACTTTAGTGTATGCAACTCGTCTACAGTTGAACAATAGCATTATCTGCTGTCGAATTGTAGCGTTCGATTTCGTAGCCAAGTTCCGTAGCACAACGTAGCACTTAACTCACCAATACGCAATTTATCGTAGCAATTAATTATCTACATTGTGTAGTGTAATCTGTGGTATATGTGTAAAAAATCGTACTCCCGCCATTTTGAGAAACACAAACCGTTATTTAAAATCACTAGCACTTCACTGGCCACTAATTTGTTACTTTTTTAATGTTCCAGAGGGGACCGTCCTCTGGTACGCGCCAAATCTGACTAGGCAGCTGTGGAGATATTTGCGTGGTAACATGCAACTAAGTTTAAACATTTAAATACTGTATTTTCTGGATTTCAACAAGCACTCTCGTCAAATGAACGCGTCTAATAACCTTTAACATAAATTAGATTAAATGAGGAAGGGCTAAAAGATATATATATATATCATTTTGGTCCTACATTGGTGTATATTAATTTCGACTATTCGCCATTTAAAATGTTTCTTATGATTTAGTGTTTACAACAAAATTTAGGTAATATCATATTTTGTGTTATTTTTTTTTAAACAACGTACTAAATTAATTATAAAGAGGAATTTAGTACAAGTATATTATTTCCTAAAACAGTTATAGTATATGTATATATATATATATATATATAAATATATATATATATAAGCACACATGGCAAGGAGTGCTGTTCATATATCAAATTCTTAGCAATAGTTTTTTTTTATATATATAACTTAAGGATTATAAAAACTATTGTTTACAAGTTAATTTTTGAATGAACAAATTTTACGCATTATTTATTTCACATCTCATTGGTTAATTTATATAAATTTAAACTGAAAATCGCGGAAGCATTGAAATTAATGCCAGGAACGACAAGTCAGGGCCTACTAAATCATGTAAATATTAAATAATTTCTCAGAGCTTCGTAGGAAAATTAAATTATGCGACTATTATTCATTAACTACGAAGGTTAGTACATATTACGTGTCGCGATAATTAAGATACATTTTAGAATGACAGATACAAAACACATTAACGAAGTTAAAGATAAATACATATTTTTTAAGTCGTCGCCTAGCTTTATTATAATTTTGTTTTAAAAGATATTGAAAAGAAATTGAACTTAAATGTGAAAACAAAATAACATCTACCGAATTCTCCAATTTTCTTTGCGTTAATTACAATGATTTTAGAAAACATTTCAAGTTTGACGAGTTTCGAAATTGGTTCAAAAATCATATTACGAATTTCGCTAAAATTTAACAATGTTATGTACTAGTAAGCATATAAACAGCACATTCGCACGCTTGAACAATTCTTATTATTGGCAGTATAATAAGAAATTCCAGATGATTCAGAAAAATTGAAAAAAAACCTGGCGCTTATGAATCACTTGTAGGGTACTTTAAATTTTTTTATTTTGAACCGATGCCAAATGTTGTAAATGACGTTTCTCTTGATGCAGCCGTGAGATGAAAATTGCCTTAATATTATTAACTAGAATCAAAGTCCATTTATGTTTTCATCAAGTTAGATATGTTTGTAATTATTACATTATTGTTCGTCTTTTATGCCTAAAATTGGTTGTATAAAGATACAAAATCATAAAGATATATACGATAAAGGAAATAGTGCTGGATTGTTTTCATGTGAGTATATGTGTATTTTATTTCTTTTTAAATACAAACAATATTCCTTATAAACTTAAAATTGATTGTCATTAGGTTTTAATTAAAAGGTCAGGTGAAGGGTATGACATACACTAGAACAGTTCTTGTAGCTACCAGAATCTTTTTTGCATCTTACCCTATCCAATATCTGTTGGTTTTAATCAAAGTATTTTAGCGTCACAAGACATAACAACAAAACAGTTCATCTAATATAATATAAAATTCTCGTGTCGCGGTGTTTGTGGTTAAACTCCTCCGAAACGGCTCGACCGATTCTCATGAAATTTTGTGTGCATATTGGGTATGTCTGAGAATCGGACAACATCTATTTTTCATCCCCCTAAATGTTAAGGGTTGTCCGTCCACCTCTAAATATATTTTTTTTAATGATACAGCATTAAAAAATACATACAACCCCTAACTTTCACCCCTCTACGATCAACCCCTATTTTTTTATTATAAATAAAATACATGGCAAAACGACGTTTGCCCGGTCAGCTAGTAGTATATACGAGATAAGGTTATATTTTCCAAGGGAAAAATATTCTTTTTAAGTCGTTAGAACTATTATTTTAAAATTACTCCTATCTGCAATTACAAACAAATATGATTATATTGAAAAAAGTCTGTCATATATTGATAAAAACAAACCTTGGCTAAGAAAGGAGATCCCTTGATGTGCTTGTCTCCAAATCTTACGGATACCTTGTACTCGCCCGGTGCCGTAGGCAGGAATGATACAGCCACTGTACCATCTTTGTTGTCGTGACATGTTATCTGAAAATATCAGAAAGATAGCTTGGTCATAAAAGAGAATTTAAATAATTTAGCAGTTGGTCTATCAAATCTATCTATGGAGGATTTTTTTCAAAGGGGAAATTGGGAAATCAGATAAGAAGCATATTTGATGTAACAACACTGTTTACATAGTGCGAACAGTGTTACTTAGTTGCATTTTTGATATAATGAATTTTAATGGTATAAAAACAATATTTCTAAATGTTCTTGCCGCAACACCCGGCAAGGGCTAAATTAAAAAAAAATATTTTTCCGCAATTACTCGAAAACGCAAAAAAGTTCAAATAAAAATCCATCTAATAGTTTCTATATTATTCTTAGAGTCACGTTCAACTCATAATAGCTTACCTCAGCCTTGCTAGGACCTTCTACAGCCAGCGACAGACCTCCAGATCCTGCTCCCTTAGTGCTGATGGTGAAAAGACTAGGCTCTCCACTGACGCCACTGATCAAACCTGCTCCATATGCGGTCACGTATCCGGAGGGAATGGAGTCCACGTGGAACTTGTATGGTGAACCTTTAATATGGAATATTACAAGTGAAGTTTATAATCATTATATTTAAATATCATATTATTTCTACAATTTTATCTATTAGAAAGTGTTTCATTACCTTGAACATGTTCTCCATTGTACTTAACATACAATTCATGTACTCCCTCCTCTCTGGGCTCGTATTTGATGCTCACAGTACCATCCCTGTTGTCTTCAATGACAGGCTGATCGACGTTACCACTGGGCATTTTTACTTCCGCTGAAATATATAGATGAATATTAATGAGATGAATTACTTGGCTGGTTGTATTTTTCCAAAGTGTATAAATATAAAACACACGGCATAGATAAAGTGTGTAATGGGTGAAATTTACACAAGAACCTGTACTGTTTTTCGGCCACTATTTCGAAATGCAAATCTATAAAGTACGATTACGACACACGTACATGCCGTCCTTATACATCTATGTCGTGCATTCCATGTTTTGAATTATTGGTTTTCTCTGTTATTAGACAAACAAAGCAAAGGTGGGTACGTAAATATATGTACAATAACAGTAAGGGAATAAATCTTTCAATCGTTTTAAACTAATGGTTATGGTTATACACACCTTTCCTAGTATCAATGTGAAATATTGTGATAGAGTTAAGTGGGGTATAGTCCAATCCCAGTCCAGTTTTGTTGAAGCTGATTTTATGACCCTCAGAAAACACTATAGGAACTTCTTCTTTATCTATTTCAGACACTGAGAAGTATTTTTTACGGTTATGGAGGTATAGAGACGCTACTTCACTCCAGTCTGACTCCTTGTTACCACCGACAAGAGAATTCCACAGTTCCATTAGCGCCATTGATTTACTTTAAATGTTGATTGTTAGGTATTGCTACGATAATTGGTGTATGGTTGTGTGGCTTTTGTTTTATATAGTCCCCGATTATTTTTATTTTATTGATTATTCTTGGCAAGTTAAGTACATTATTATTAGATTATTAATTGAATGGATTAACTGAAGTTCTTTGGGTACGAAGTCGTCTTTAACGTATTTTTAATCATATGTATAAGCGCCTACTTTCACCCAAATTTCCCGCGTCAAATATCGCTAAGATAGGTGCAGCAGTGTTGGCTTGGCTTAAGCGTGCGACTCTCATTCCTGAAATCGTAGGTTCGACGATGGACTTTCATTCTATGTGCGCATTTAACATTCGCTCGAAAGTGAAGGAAAACGTCGTTAAGAAACCGGCTTGCCTTAAAGTCGACGGTGTGTATCAGGCACAGGAGGCACCTACTTGCCTATTAGATTGATAAACAAATGATCATGAAACATATACAGAAATCTGAGGCGCAGACCTAAAAAGATTGTAGTGCCACTGATTTATTTTTTACGTGCCAAGAACTATATTAAATTCACTTATTTAAGAGTGAACTGTTCTAAGTCAAAAATCTAATACAAAAGGTGTTTTTTTTTTCAAATAAATCGCATGCTCCTTATTCTAAAAATCAGTCTTATATATGTGACATATATAAATGAGAATAAAAACGGATGTCTCAACTATTTTAAAATAACATAAATTTCAAATAATCGATCTATGTTTATGTTCTACGAGCGACGAGTTCCACGAGCATGTAATTTAGGATGTGACGTAATACATGGATAGTTAAATAAAATACTATTGGGCGACGCGAGAGAGATTTATGACCTACTACGAATTATCTGTGATAAAGATATTTGATTATAAATACAGTTTTTCGTCTTCTCAGGATATTGGTTTGGAATTTAATTTTTCAGCACTTTCTAGACGTTTTTTCTGAGGGTGATCGATTTTTTACACCCTACCAACACGAAACAATTCAAAGACAATATTCTTTTTTTAAGTTAAATTGTTTATTTACAATTAAGTATACAGTTTTACAATTTTCTTATATAATAAAAATTCGTTAATGAACATAATTCACGTGATATTGACGGATCATCCAGCCAGAATTTAGGAAAGGGTACGCTTATTTCCTTAACTTCTATTATATCAACTTTAAAAGCAAAATATTTGTTAAATACACTTGTAACGGACTGTAAGGTACTAATTTAGTACATTTAAATCTGCAAACGTCACAGCTCAAATCATCTGAGATAACATTTCATGTCGTCTACAAATATAAAACTGCTTGTTTATTATAGTTTGAATATTTAGAAAAATCATAAAAATACTTGGCATCAGACGTTTCTCGAATTAGCCAGATAATGTGATCACGCTGACGGTTTAATGAGTACGCATGATATTCAACTGTTTTATGGTATTGCCTGTTATCAAGTATTTAAAATGGATAATTTAATAGTTCTCATTGTATATATTTATTTAATTGGTTGACAATTGACATAGGTTATGCTGTCACCGAAATTATCGCGGTAATGTTTCAGCATCGCGTGATATACCGACATATTTTTAATGTCTATTAGTGCAGATATGTTTCTAAAGTATACCTTATGATACTTTGCTCTTCAAATGTTTATATTCTCAAGAATAGGAAATCTCTTTGAAGATTAATATCTTCATTCCCGTAAAAATATTCACGTTCCAACAATAATTTACAGCATTTAACTGAAGATTCTTGTAAAGTGATGAATGAATTTGCTCCAGATATCGCCAAAACCATGTTAATGGACTCATAAATATAACGAAGAAACGAATAGATCATTTCTTTTAGACGGAACACTTTGAACGTAAAATTATGTTCTATCAAAGCAAATAGTGAAACACTTGTTAGTTCACAGCCTTTAAACAAACATTGCACGAGTAAAAAGTTTCGTTTCGTAAATTTCTCTATCTCAAAGGTGTCGCAAAGATTATATTTTTCCCTAAAGCCAAGTTTTACACATTGCATAGCACCTCGAACAATTTTCGTGCATGCACACTAGAGGAATATATAGAAACAAGTTTATGTTTTCAAATATATTATTATAAAGATGTTTTAGAGATACATAAACACATTAAAATCGAAAGTACATCCTAACATTTCTATATTTATAATTGACCTATATTTCTACGTGCTCATAATCTTCAGATTTCGGTCAAGTAAATAAACTATAAATTAATTTCAGTACTTTTGTGTATTAAACAAATACATGAACAACATTACAAATTCCTTTAAAAACTTTGTCCAATACCGAATAGTGCTTCTAGAAGGTCTAATCAGTGCACTATGTTTAAGCTGATTGAAAATATATATTGAAGATAATCTTTGAGATACTTAAGGTACAGGAAACATAGGTACCTACTTCATATCCAACCAACAATGGTTGTAAAAAAAATAAACAGTAAATTTCTACTGTACTTAATATTTAATTTCTAAATTGAAAAACTTTAATCACAACAACATATGCGACTCGTTTTCAAATCTGACAGAACATATAGAAAAGACAGCAATTTGTCGCAACAAAACTGAAATAAAATAAGGTATGTTAACAAGATGACGAATTTATATTGAAATAAAGCCAAAATACTGGGGAAATCGTGTTTAGCATTAATATCCTGCGGATATGTGCTATCAAGATCAACACTTACAGTAATATACTGCTTTGATGACTTTTAAGAAGCAGGTGGCTAAAACACGAGAGCCTACAATTTTATACTAGACTAAGCGTTATCTGGGGTAATTTGATTATGTATGTTTTTCAGAAACGATATTATAGAGATATTGGATTTTGTTTATAAAGACTGCTCTGTATTAGAAGGTATAACATTTTTATCCAATTAAAACAATTTAATTACCCATTTTACCACAATAAAAATGCGACAAGTTTTTCCAAGACAAGAATAAATCATAAAATAAGGATGAACAGGATTTAATCACTCTCGTAGTTGTTTAAATACGTTTTGGTTTGATTTGTTTATTTATACAGACATTTTCTTATTAATAATCGAATCTAATTTTTTAATTAAGCTAATTTCTTGCAATAATTTAAAAAAAATGAATTTGTATGATATCATTTATCTTAGAGTCAGATAATTAAAATGATAGTATGTTGTAGTAGATAATTTTTAGCATTATCTGCATTGCACTTTATCGATGTAGGTACTCCTGACCTATATTACTAGAAATTAATATTCGAAGAATTCATGGTCGACTACAATTAGCTTCCAGCGTCTGGAGCCAAGTTGTGGGTGACTAGTGATTGAAGTGTATTCATTTACGGGAAGTTATATATATATTTAAAAACTGCCTGAAAAGCGAGATTACGCGAATATTTACTATATCCCAGGCCTTTAATAAATACTTATACGTATACATAACACTTTTCGTGAGGTCGAAAACTTTAACGCAACAACAAAATCATTAAGACACGAGTCGGTATATTTTTTCAGTTCCGAGTATGAGGAGGACCTTCCCTTTGTTTGAGCAGTGTTGGCGTAGTGATTAACAGCTCTATAAGATCTGGAACTCATGCCTTTTCCTCTAAGGGAAATCCAGAAGTTTGAAATCATCGGATTTGATCTATCCATGTGTGCAATTAGTACTTGCATATGTTAATGTTAACATGTAAAGAAATCCAGCTCGTCTTTTCAATTCTTTATTTAAAAATCGCAAACGTATGTTCATGAATATAATCACAAGAGTACCTAGTTTTAAAACTATTTTAGATATATACTTAGGTTATAAATCAATTTGTAATCTAGGTGGCGACAGAAGCCGGCTAAAATCCGTCGAAATGGAAAGCAGGTTATCAAAACATACCATAAGTGCTTGAAATATGAAATTTCATAAAACACCTTAATCTTTCCGCATTCTCAGATCGGCCCACTTGGCATCCGCGTAATGCCTGTCCGTCATATTGGATTTCCTTGACGTTTACATAAGTGGTATGGTTACAGCCGAACATCCTATTTGCTAAGTATCCATCAATAAAAACGGTGGATGATTTGTAATTAAACTATCATTTATTATGTTATGCAAATATCTTTGTATTTGCAAGAACATAAAAGAATCGTCGTAATTTTTAAATTAGTAAAGGTAATGTTTGATCCTAAACTTTTCTTCTTAAATAATATTTTTTTAAATTGATTTAGATTTTGTATAGTATGTTCATGATATTAGTTATGAAGGCAATTGTGAGATAACTTTTACATTAATTTCTAGAAATCTAAGATAGTCATAATTTTTTTGCATATAATATGATTAAATTATTTATATTGCATAAAATATTGCAAGTTGAATCTGATTGTTTGTAAAATATTCATTACTCTGGTCAGTGTTAAGTAAAATATATGTAATTATAACAGTATAAATGTTAAGTTTTATTTAGAATGTTAAAAACTTACATGTTTAAGACATGGTTGAGCAACATAAAGATGTCAGAAACTAACTGTTATAAACAAAATGGAGAAACTCAACTTTACTCCAGTTAGTAAAATCGCGATACAGAAATAATCGTTATTCTGGGCCGTGTCAGATCGTACTCGCCAAGAATGTCACATCAAAATTATACATCCGCCAGACAGCTGCCACGCTCAGCTGCCTGATTTCCAGAATCACGGAGATTTACAAATGAGGATTGTGATGAAATTGACCTACCTTAAGTTCATTACATTATCACAGCTGTATCCAACGAAACCGTAACATAATATAATTATATTATCATAACTGTCACACCGTGATCAAACTCACTTATTAATAAAAATTAGAAAATGCTTTATAGTTTAAAAAAGGAAATCCTTTATATATTATAAAACTTGCTAGCTTTAATTGGAAGTCCTTGAAACTTATTCTTTAAAATGACTGATTGACTTTCTTTGATTAGCAAGAAAATATTTATTTACGAAGAAATAATTTGGTGTTCGTTTGGACACATACTACACAAAAATCTACTGGACCTATTACGTCGTGTAACTAATAAATAGTACCTGTCTTATCTTGATAAGGCGCCTAAAAAGTCGTCTGCTTCGAACCAACTTTAGAATAGGAAATGTTTTCGACTACTTCAAGACACCTGGACCGAGTTTTTTTTATATTTGCTTATCATATATTTTGGGTGTAGGGTTTACCCTTTAGGGTAAGAGAAAAAACCATTATTCCCCTTCTAAAGACCATTATTATAAAGGCAGTGATTAATATGGGGAATTTGTCTTTTAGTCTTTAGTGCTCACACTCGAACTTAAAGCGAGTAGGGTACTTTCTGTGACATTCCAAAACTTAGACTATATCTATTTAAGGGAATTTTGTATATTATGATGTCTTTTTTTATATATAATAGGAGGACAACGGGCTGGAGGCTCATCTGACACTCACAATGCCAGAAGGCTCGCAAGTGCATCGCCGGCCCTTTAAGAATTGGTACGCTCTTTTCTTGAAGGACCTGTCTTGCTTGAACCGAATTAAATACAAAACAAAAGTACTTTCCAGACGCAATAACCACAATTTGAAAATCTTGCTACGCATCATTTGTATAAGAAATATTTATAAAATAAAAATTTGGCTCAAACATCTAAAATGCAAAAACATCAATAAATTTTATTATGATCACAACTGTTCGCTTGTGTTATAATAAATAGACTGGTTTAGCAGTATCTATGAGCCGTGAAGGCACGACATACTTTCAAAGCCACATTGTGCCCAGTCATTTAATAAAGAACAAAACTGTAAAGATATGGCCTTTCACTCTATTTCATTATTTGAATTTTGAACTATATGCAGCTTCCTATTTTAAATTCACTGAATCATTATGTTTCTGTTAATTAATAAACTAAAATTTGCTAGATTTGTATTTAAAAGGTGTGTTAAGGAAACACCTTAACGCTTAGTAACTTTTAAATTTAAAAAACAAAATTAAAGACTACACGAATCTAATAATTTCCTATTGAATTATTTCAATTAGGAAAGAATTGCTTTCCTTTTTAGTCGCGTCAGTGTATAAAATCTGGATTTAAATCATGTGTTTTAGAATAATAAATATCTCAATGATTGGTCATGCTTAGTATAAACTGTAGACACCTATACTGGTAAATTCATTAATTAATCATTGGTTTATATTTTAATAAATTATTATTTAATAGGTTTCTTTCGTGTTTTATGCCAGTTGATTATGTAGCAATGTTTTGTTTAAGAATTTAGCAATACATGGTTTAACTTTAGTGTATGCAACTCGTCTACAGTTGAACAATAGCATTGTCTGCTGTCGAATTGTAGCGTTCGATTTCGTAGCCAAGTTCCGTAGCACAACGTAGCACTTAACTCACCAATACGCAATTTATCGTAGCAATTAATTATCTACATTGTGTAGTGTAATCTGTGGTATATGTGTAAAAAATCGTACTCCCGCCATTTTGAGAAACACAAACCGTTATTTAAAATCACTAGCACTTCACTGGCCACTAATTTGTTACTTTTTTTAATGTTCCAGAGGGGACCGTCCTCTGGTACGCGCCAAATCTGACTAGGCAGCTGTGGAGATATTTGCGTGGTAACATGCAACTAAGTTTAAACATTTAAATACTGTATTTTCTGGATTTCAACAAGCACTCTCGTCAAATGAACGCGTCTAATAACCTTTAACATAAATTAGATTAAATGAGGAAGGGCTAAAAGTTATATATATATTTTCGGTCCTACATTGGTGTATATTAATTTCGACGATTCGCCATTTAAAATGTTTCCTATAATTTAGTGTTTACAACAAAATTTAGGTAATATCATATTTTGTGTTATTTTTTTTTTAAACAACTAAATATACAACTATATTATTTCCTAAAGCACATATGGCAAGGAGTGCTTTTCATATATCAAATTCTCAGCAATAGTTCTTTTTATATACATATATATAATTTAAGGATTATAAAAACTATTGTTACAAGTTAATTTTTGAATGAACAAATTTTACGCATTATTTATTTCACATCTCATAGGTTAATTTATATAAATTTAAACTGAAAATCGCGGAAGCATTGAAATTAATGCCAGGAATGACAAGTCAGGGCCTACTAAATCATGTAAATATTAAATAATTTCTCAGAGCTTCGTAGGAAAATTAAATTATGCGACTATTATTCATTAACTACGAAGGTTAGTACATATTACGTGTCGCGATAATTAAGATACATTTTAGAATGACAGATACAAAACACATTAACGAAGTTAAAGATAAATACATATTTTTTAATTCGTCGCCTAGCTTTATTATAATTTTGTTTTAAAAGATATTGAAAAGAAATTGAACTTAAATGTGAAAACAAAATAACATCTACCGAATTCTCCAATTTTCTTTGCGTTAATTACAATGATTTTAGAAAACATTTCAAGTTTGACGTGTTTCGAAATTGGTTCAAAAATCATATTACGAATTACGCTTAAATTTAACAATGTTATGTACTAGCACATAAACAGCACATTCGCACGCTTGAACAATTCTTATTATTGGCAGTATAATAAGAAATTCCGGATGATTCAGAAAAATTGAAAAAAAAACTGGCGCTTATGAATCACTTGTAGGGTACTTTAAATTTTTTTATTTTGAACCGATGCCAAATGTTGTAAATGACGTTTCTCTTGATGCAGCCGTGAGATGAAAATTGCCTTAATATTATTAACTAGAATCAAAGTCCATTTATATTTTCATCAAGTTAGATATGTTTGTAATTATTACATTATTGTTCGTCTTTTATGCCTAAAATTTGTTGTATAAAGATACAAAATCATAAAGATATATACGATAAAGGAAATAGTGCTGGATTGTTTTCATGTGAATATATGTGTATTTTATTTCTTTTTAAATACAAACAATATTCCTTATAAACTTTAAATTGATTGTCATTAGGTTAAGGTTCTTATGTAGCCAAGTCCACATTTCAAGGATCGTCATGCTCGCGTAAATGTCATTGCTTGTGGCGGCGACCATGCGTCGGCTTGTCTCTCTTAATAAAATATGGCGAGGGGGCCGATGGCTGGCCATGCGTCATACTCGTGAACGGGTGGTACTTGTGGTGACTGGTCGTACTTGAATTCGTGTATGCGGTGATGTTAGTTGTTTCGACTATGTATTTGCGTGTTGTTCCCACGAGAATGTAAGTGCGTGCTCCTATTTCACCATGCCTCCTGCTGATAGAAGACCAATCTTTGTTTTTAATTTATTTTATTATTATTTATCACTTAAGATGTCATGTGGAACATGGTGTAATGGTTGCAGCTCCTTATAAACGTTGTGTATAACAAAAACTTGGCTATTAAAAAAAGTGGCGGAGAGTTTATTGCCAGTTCTTCTCTTCCGTTCTACGCCCTTGATTTGAGAACTGGCAGTAAATCTAAAATAAGAAGCATTTAATGTATATTTCTAATTTTTACGTTCATAAGTGTACATTGTGTTACCTACATGAATAAATGATTTTTGATTTGATTGATTTGAATCACCTACTTGCGGCTTGCCTTTAAATGTATGTAAAAGAGTCGCAGAATTGTGTTTGCTCCATGCCCCATTAGTGGATTACGTGAATGAATGATGAGTGTGAATTCTATCAAGATTCAGTAATTATAAAAATATTGTCATTTAAACAAATTAATTAAACAACAATTTTAGTTCCATATTTAATGAATCCTCAAATACAAAATTCTCATCGTTATTTAAAAATATTACTATGTAGGTTACATAGTAATAATATTTTAAAATGGATAAATAGAAATCTGAAATAAATTTAAAAAGTTTGATACCTGTGTCAGTGTTCCTTTAATGCTGCTCATTAGCACTTACTTTTATACTTACCAAAAAAAGTATATATATTATTATATACAATGTATTAGAGAAGCCATATTTTAATACTTATTTATTACACTTATTTTACATAATTATCAGCTACATCTGATATGTTAAATATAACAAATGTTTACACTTTAAAAAAAACAAAAAGCTTAAGGGCCAGATTTTAACAAAATACTGTTATAAATAATCTTTCTTAAAAGCGTTCGGGCGTAAAATTCTGAAACGAGAAAATTCTTCAACATAATTTATCACCTATTCCTTGCAAATGGAATGTAAACGTCATTCCTTCGTATTAAATCCGTCGTATCTATGAAAGAATAAAATTAACTGCAAATAAATAATTAGAAACAATTCTGCAAGCCATTTCGGGAAAATTTTGGATATGTCCCAAATTCTCGGGTAATCTTTGTAAACATCAATTAATAGTCGAATCTCGCGTATGTGTGACAGTTGATATGTAGATAATTACGCAAAATAAAACAATTTGACGTCAAATAAGGCCCTGTACATTGACGATTTTGTTTCTCGAATTATGCGCATTATACAATTTCAGTCTTTAATATTATTTGTATTTAATTATTTTCGTAAAATATCGTCTCCACAACCGTTAACTGTGTATTATTGTTTTAACTTTAATAGATAGCACTATTCAATTTAAGGAGCTCAAACAGAATTTAACATCTAACCTAACCGGAACCTTACCGAAAAGTGTTGCCTATGGGACCGAAATTAAGAGCCAAAACCTAAATTTGTACCGTTATTCAATCCCGGCTTTTCTTCTACCATTTATCCAAACGTAAAACCTGTGAATTATGATTATTAAATGACGTGACTCACTTGTGGTTTGCAGTAGCTACATTACCGTTTCATCATTATTTATCTATTTCGTGTACATCATCCATAATGATATTTTTTGTTTACAATGTTATATTATTATTACATAAATTATATGTTAGAAATTGGCTGTTGGTAATTCCACTACATAAACAAAAGGATGAACATATATTACATATTAAATTCCTAAGCAGAATTATCGAGTTGAGAAATATGAATTTAAAGTTTTCTTGGGCGCTAATGAAGCCAATAATGTCCATGAGTTCAAAATTAACCAGAATTTCTTATTTATTTTAAACTCACTCCAGTGAGTCATTATTACGTATCAACTCGCCCACGATATCATCTAATTTACAGTGAGCACGACTGCTTTTGGCACTACCCTCTTTAATAAAATATATTATGTAAAGAATTTTATTTGAATACACCTATCACACTTCTTATTCATTGTTAATTGTTAAAATACCCGTTACTGCGTGGGTTGAGTGTTATATAGTTTTATTTTAAAATCAAAACTTAAATATAAAATCGCTTTCGATGCAAATTCCAGTCCTCGTAGACAAGCTTTAGACATTTAAGGCGAATAACGTTTTCGTAAGTAAAATTACAAAAATATGTTCGGAATGTTCATAGAAATGTTTGTGACGAAAATTAATTAATCTTTCAGACACCAAATTGTTTTTGTTTTTTTAACTTAAACCGATTGATTTAGGTACCTGACAGGTGAATAAGAAAACAAAAGAAAGCTCTTTTAAATACTAACTCTTATAATAACTAACTATTATAGTGCTATCTTCGCTTCTTGTTGTAGAGACATTTTCTAACATTCCGTAATTCTAGAAGCTAAAAGGAAATGCACTAGATCCGTTCCACCTGTAGCAACGAATAGAAATCTTTTAACGTATTTAAATACAAAGTCTTTATTACAACAACGAAAACATCGAATTGAGTTATTTATTTTACAGAATTACCTGGCTATTTGTATTTTTTTGCGGTTTTACAGACCAATACAAAAGAGTGGCGGAGAGTTTATTGCCAGTTTTTCTCTTCCGTTCTACGCCCTTGATTTGAGAACTGGCAGTAAATGTAAAAGTAGAAGCATTTAATGCATAATTTAATCTTTTTTTGACGTTCATACGTGTACATTGTGTTACCTAAATGAATAAATGATTTTTGACTTTTTAAACTGAATCAAAATTAGCGAATTCAAATACCTGTCATCGTGATTTATTCAGATTAATTACCATTACCATTTGACTAGATAGTAGAAACCTATGTCATACATATGTCTGAATCACCATGATATGACTTTTACTTTCAGATAAATTCGTGGACAAACACGAACGTTAGCACACGAATTCGGAAGCCTATATATTTAATTTGAGTGCGATGATCGCCATTATTCTGTAATATTATCAAATTCCAACCACATATACACGCAGCTCAAACCGATAAGCTCTTGTTTTTGATGTGAAATAAATTACCTGACATAATAACACCATTCATTTAGTAATTCGTAAAGCAGAAAGCTTTATAAATAAATCTATAAAATGTGACAAATTTTATAAACCTACAACCCACCTGCTCTCATAAAACATAATTATTACGTCAACGTTGAATATCGTATTTATACAAAATGATAAAAATGTTTATATGACTTTTTTTGTTTTTAATATATTTCTAGCTTGCAAAACATTTTTATAACTCGGTTTTGATATTTGATTGTTATTATAGAATTCTATGTAATATGAATTATTCAGTAA
>CAJOBZ010000061.1:3255000-3512500 GCA_905332375.1 Pieris macdunnoughi
TTGTCACGTTCAACTATCGTCAGTAAACCACTTTACGCCGGTTTTTTGGACGCCACTGGTTTTTAGGTGCTTTAATATGTTTACAAGATAAAAGAATGATTGTTAGTCTTCAGTAAAACATTCAATAAAACACCAATAACTTATTTAATAGTTATTCGGAATGTAAACTTTCTATTACCTCTAAACATTAAATATACAAAAGTGTTAAATTGCAAGTGGCAGAAATAACCTTCCCCTCCCCCCTTTTTTTTTTTTTTATTTTTTTTGTGTAGTTTTTGACAAATATATTTACGCATTAAGTGGGGGGGGGGGGAAAACCATCCAACTTTTTTTTTTTTTTTAAAAAAAAAATTTTTTTCCCAATTTAAATTTTTTTTTTTTTTAAAATATAAAACATCTAACACCCCCCCCCCCTCTTTTTTCCCCCCCCCCCCCCCCCCCCCCCCAAAAAAACAAAAAAAAAAAAAATTTTTTTTATTTTTTTTTTTATTTTTTAAAAAAAAAAAAATTCCCCCCCCCCCCCCCCCCCCTTCCCCCCCCCCCCCCCCCCCTTTAAAATTTTTTTTTTTTTTTTTAATTTAACCCCCTTTTTTAAAAAAATTTTAAAAATTTTCTTGTGTTTTTTTTTTTATAATTTTTTTTTTTTAAAATTTTTTTTTTAAAAAAATTTTTTTCACCCTTTCACTTTTTTTTTTATATCTTTTTGGGTTTTTTTTTATAAATTAAATAAAAATTTAATAATATGTCTAATTTGCAAGTGTCAAGTGGTACAAATGACGTATATCGGATCATAAGCTCATGGGCACGATTTCCGGCGGAACAAGACTACTGGTGACAGCTACTGCTACTAGTACACTTAGAATAGTTTAGAAATAATTATTTTTTAGGTATTTTATCGTAAATTAAAACAACTAAACCCTTGAATTAATACTACTACTGCAACGAAACCTAAGCAATTTTAGATTCATCACTTAAATATAAATACTTTGTGTACATATCAAGCTGGATTTAACAGTAGCAACTCAAATCTTCAACCTTGTCCCAAATGTAACCCAGTTTCTAAAACATCGAACCTTGGCTCAAGTTCGAGGCCAACCCAAAATTTGACCTCGGCATATCCTTGTTGAGGGCCGGCCTCGGGGTAAGGTCGTCATGGAGCGTCCTTGCAAGCGACCTCGTATCGTACCTTGAATAGCACCTTGAGTGTGTCAGGGACGTCTGGGGATCCTTTTTCCGGGTCGCATTAGATTCCTTATTACATCGATCGTCTATTAATTCATCGTTATAAAATACATTAATTGAATACATTATCTTTTGAATTAGTATCTATATATAATAAATCCACCGACTTCAAAACACCGACCGGCTTTTTTGCAAAAAACAACAAAAATCAAAAAAGCTATTTATCATGTTTCTACTTTTGACAAAAACTTGTTAGTTTTTCTGTCTACAATTTTAAAAATCTTTGACAAATTATGCATAGCCGTCAGGCGTTAAATGTCATGTCAGATAATTAGAACTCATATTTTTTAGTTGGATGATTTGGTATTTGACCTAAAAACACCGCGTGAATTCGAAAATACATATATCATTAATATTTTGTTGAACATCAATTATAGAAAGTTGGGTTCAAAGCTCAACTGATGGCTAGTGATACAGTGCTTCAATATTTACACTGCCAGAAAGCTCGCGAAAGCGTTGCCGATCTAATAATTGGTTCGCTGGTCATTCTTATCAAACAATGGTCATGGTAGATTTTATTGCCATGCACAAAACATTTATCTGACATAAAGCAAACGCTAAAGTCTGTTATTTGATTTTGATTTTTATATTATACATACATATTTATATAACTCTAGGTCAATCTTCTAAGATTATAAAAACAATAAGTGTAAGTTGTAAGAAACATTACCCTTTGCCTTTGCTACAACATTTTTTATAAATTTGAAATTTACATTGATTAAAACATAAACTAAACAATTTATACATTAAACACTTGCCCAGTTTGTGCGAAAAGAGAGCGTACCAAATTTTAAAAAAAAACTTTCTAGATATTATCTGCATGATTAGGATTATCATTCTCAAAACAGCATGGAAATAGTTTCTCCTACGCTTCTTCGATCTAACGACAGAACATATTTATATACTTATAAACAGGTTGGATTTTAAAATATATATTTTTAATTTTCAGTTCAGTCTATCACATGCTTCCAGTATCATTAAAATCTCGGGCGCTGTGTCTATAAATAACTATAGTATGCGTGACTATGCTCGCCCGCAGTAACGCGACACTTTATGAATCATATATCCATGCTTTTAATTTTTATGCATTTATGTATTTTGTTGTGCATTGATTTCATAAAAATTACATTATTCATAAATGGTATTAAAAGTTCATTTTTTATTTAATGTTTAGATGTCTTTTCTATACTATCGAAATAGTTTTTATGATGAACTATTGTTCGTTATACATATTTGTGAACAAAACTCAGTCATTTGTGGAATACCCAAACGACAATTATATGAATTAAAAGTTACAGGAATAGTTTCTAAAATATTACTTAATGCTTCCTACTTGTGATATGATAAATGTAAATTTACAATTAATTTAACTTCGTTTTTGACGGTTCATAAGTGTACTTATTTACCTATATGAATAAAGTTATTTTGAGTTTGAGTTAAGAAAAGATCCAAACGGCAGACACGGCATTTCTTAATACAATATATTTATCAAACTAACATAGAATAAAGGGGTCGTAAAAGTATATTTCTTTGGGTTTCAGGACGAGGCATTTATATGGAGCTCACGATATTCATTAAAATAAAGGGATTGGTATGAATACCTATAATTCGGATTTAGGTTAGTGTTTTCCAAACAGCCTGTATTCTCTCCATAAATTCTACCACTTAGTGTTATAATGTAATGTATCATCAATGATCCGGGACGACAGTGACACAGTTTGATACAAGGTGAATTATAATCGTATAAACACAAACATTGCGATTATGTGCCAACTTCAATATAAATTTCATATTTCAACGGCATCACTCAAACAGCCGAAGTAAAACTACTTTAAATATGTGGAAAACGTAACTAGAGAATGAAGAAGTGTAGTAAAATCTACAATATTTAAAAACTTAGATATATTTTTTTATTCATAGCAAATATATGAAATTAGATATGTTTAAAGAGCTTCATTTATTTATGTAAAAGTAAAAGTATTATTGTATTTATGCGTCACGGCAAAAGTTGTGAGTATTCATCATTAATTTCAAATTTAAAAATCAGCACATTAGTCCCGACCGTGATCGCCTGGATTATGCTAGATAAAAATTCTTTTTTTTTATTTTTATAAAAAAAAAATTTTTTTTTTTTTTTAATAATTAAAATAAAAAAAACCATAAAAAAAAAAAAAAAAACAAAAAAAAAAAAAAAAAAAAAAAAAAAAAAAATATTAGATTTAATTCATTTTTTTTTTTTTTTTAATTTTTTTTTTTTTTTTAAAAAAAAGCCCCTTTTTATTCAATCCATTAATTATATTCATTTTGAATATTTTGCGCGCTTTAAAAATAAGTGAAATTAAAGATTTTTTATAATAAAAATTTATTTTTAAAAAAATGAAAAAAAAAAAAAAAAAAAAAAAACCCCCCCCCCCCAAAAAAAAAAAAAAAAAAAAAAAAAATTTAAAAATTAAAAAAAAAAAAAAAAAAAAAAAAAAAAAATATTAATTAAATAAGAATTAAAGAAGAGAAATGTATGTAAATAGGCTAGCAACAGCTATCTGTTAACAAATGAAATATAAGCCATTTATTTTGATGCTCTACACTCGCTACAAAAAATAAATTAGATTCTAATACAGTTCTATGTATAACGTTCGATTTCTCGAAGCGGGGATTAGGTATAATTAAAAAAATATTTTGTTCCGACCGACGAGTTCCGAAGTACGAAAAAATTCATATGTTTTTCTAGACATAATTAAGCCTAAGGTAGAATGCCAGAGTAACGTTAGGCTTAGAGAGGCTTAATTGTGCTACAAACATGTAAACTACTTCTTATATTACAAAACTAGCACATATTGCATTCAATATAATAAGACTCCCCAATCCAGATGAACACACGCATTAAATCGACATAGATTTTATAAATGTCCTTGTTTCTTGTCGTTTATTAAAAAATGCAGGCATTGGCAATATTAATATAATTTTATTCCGACTATCCTAATTCACTAATGAAATATTCCAGCGATTTTGAATCATCGCTAAGCATTAACCAAACAACTTCAATACTCTAAACATTCAGATTATGTTTACTCATTGCAAACATCAAACGCTGCATTTTGCAAATATTTACAAATGATACCCGTTTTAATGATATAAAAACGGTTTGATGTGGATATATTTAATTACTTTAACACTAAAAATATATAATTTATTTCTCCACATCAGTAGTGGTTCATTTTACTTTTCACGACACTCCAGAATGCGGTAAACTAAATTATTTTTATTTATGAAGATTTCCAATTCGTCAGAAGCTTTTTTAATCTATGTTCATCGATTGCTCGAAAACGCGATAAGAAACTAATTTATATAATTTCGATCTGGAAAAATTAAAGAAATTCTTAAATTTATATAGGCATTTGCTTTCGCAAAACTCAGTTTGATGTAGTCAAATAGATGAGGACCATAGATAGCCTACATAGCTACAATATGTCTTAAGGCTAGAAGCATTGAAGCTTTCACAGGTTTTGTAATACAATATTCATTAAACAGCTTTCCTTCAATAAATTAAGAATGCCAGCTATAGTAATCAAAAATTTAAACAGTTTCTTTGATTTCATTTAATTATTTCATTTTGCTAGGGCGCAATAGATATGTTATATTATTGATATTAATCAGTAACTGTCAGTTGTTATTTAGTTAAAGAAACGTAAAATTGTATGTTATTCTTTAAAGAATAATTATTTTTTGTAATAGGAATGTGTTCAAGCAATAGATATTGACGTCTTGGCACACAAACGGTATATTATACAGCAGTTAGAACAATTATACGCGTTTTAAATTTCATAGTCTTGTTTTTTGTTACGTGTCAATTTATTACAAGCGTTGACGAAAAAGAAGTTTTTTTGATATTTCCTTCTACATTTCTTTATTTGTGGCACCGAAACCTTCAGTAGCTATTAGATATTGAGATTGAGAGAGAAAACATCAGATAGTTTTGTTTGCTGATGACACGTCCTTGATTTTTAAAATCAAACGACAAATAACAAATTTTGACGATGTGAACAATGCTCTGTCTTCGATTGTCCATTGGTTTAGTATGAATAACCTTCTACTTAATGCAAAAAAGACAAAATGCATTAAATTTTGTGCAAAAAATGCAAGGGTTATGGATACTAGACCAATTATAAACGGTGAGGAATTGAATCTGGATGATACAACTGTATTTCTCGGAATCACCATGGATTCAAAACTTCAGTGGTCCCCTCATATTAACGGATTGGCGAAGAGACTTAGTTCTGCAGCCTACGCGGTTAAAAAATTCGCTCACTAACTGATATCGATACAGCTAGACTTGTTTATTTTAGTTACTTTCATAGCTTAATGACTTATGGCTTATTATTATGGGGTCATGCTGCTGATGTCGAAACTATTTTCATCCTGCAGAAGAGGGCTATTCGGGCAATCTATAATTTAAAATGTAGGGAATCTCTTAGAGATAAATTCAAGGAAATTAATATACTTACCTTTCCCTCGCAATATATTTATGAAAATATTATGTATGTATACAAAAATAGTGATAAGTTTACTAGAATAGAACATACGCACAATGTTAATACACAGAACAAACGCAGGCTGCAATTTCCCCGTACTAGACTATCTAAAGTTAGTAATTCTTTTTTTGGGGAAAGGGATACTCTTCTTTAATAAAATCCCAGAGGCTCTTTTATCTCTGCCTTTCAATAAATTTCAGAAATGTATTAAAGAAAAGCTGTGTAAAAAAGGCTTACTATAAAGTCAACGATTATCTAGTTGATAAAAGGGCCTGGGACTAGTGCTAGACAGGCTACTTCTAATTAATTTGCGATATTTGTTTTAAATAAGTGTTGTTTGATGATTTGCTGTTTTAAAAGAGTACCGAGAGTTTTTTACGCCGGCTTTTTCTCTCGGCCTACACCCTCTGTCTTCTTTGCCGATGAGTAGGGATGCCTAAAAGTTCAAATTTAAGGACGTGGAATAAGTGATACATGTATCTTATGTTCCATAATAAACATATTTTATTTTTTATTTTTATTTTATTGAGTAATTCAATTACAGATACAACCTTTAGATTTAGTATTGACATTTGAAATATCCAAATTATTCTGTTTTATGCCTACTTCAAATGTATTATTTTAAATGTGGTTATCGTAGACATTTATCCTCTTTTAAACAAATATATATATTTTATTCTTCGTTGCTTCACCCTTTAGAGCAATTGTGGTCGGTCAGAGACAGAGAAAAGGTTTTCAAAATACTGCGTAAT
Organism: Pieris macdunnoughi; assembly: GCA_905332375.1. Classification (NCBI taxonomy): domain Eukaryota; kingdom Metazoa; phylum Arthropoda; class Insecta; order Lepidoptera; family Pieridae; genus Pieris; species Pieris macdunnoughi. Next base: position 3,261,524 of record CAJOBZ010000061.1, read on the forward strand.
TCAAAGATTATGAGTACTTATTGTTCTTAAATGAGGCAATTTTTTTACGCATTATTGTGTACAAGAGAGACCATCTAAATCCTTGTCCCACTTACAAACTAATTAATTTAGAAAGCTGACAGATAGACTGTACGCTAATAACTTTGTGATATAAATACTGTTAACTGACGCCTATATTTTCCAGTTTTTGCCGCGCATCAACACTATGTGAAACCAGCGCCTAGAAAAAAAGCGAACTAATTCTTAAAAGGCTGGCAACGCACTAGCAAACCGTCTGGCATTTTAAGGTCTATGGGCGGCAGTATCACTTACTTCAGGGAAGTATTTGGGATAGTTTTTTTGTTTTGGTAAACTCTGCCAAAAATACTATCTGATATGACTATCCAAATAATTAAAACTAAGGCTTGTCAAATGAATAAAAAATATCTGAAACAGTCGTCATTACAAAATCGAAATCGCCTTCTTCCTACTCGTTCCCGGAAACGTCACGAGGTCTATAATTAATAAATTAAATGTATTAACATTAATCATATTCGCTTAGTTGAAACAATCAAAATAGTCTCGACTCTTCGCGGTACATTTGACGCAGACAGAGCAGTCATGTGTCGCACTGTTCTCTTGGTTTTACTAAGGTTTTATTGTTTCTAGCTACAAGTCTACGAGTGTTGTACCTAACACGGTTTTGTTTCACATTAAAAGGTACCAATATATCTCCCCTAATAGGTGCTTTAATTGTGGAAGAAAATATGTATAATATATTAGAGAAAGTTTGTTCTTGTAGACGAGTATTTATAAATGAAGTAATAAATTTCATTACAAGTAAACGGATGTAACAAATATATATGTATGTTGTTTATTTTACTCATTAACCACACATTTTTACTTACAAACATCAATCCATTGACGGGATTATACAATATACAGTCAGATTTTTTATTATGAAATATGTAACCCTGTAAGGTGTAATGTAACCCACACACATTGTAATAGGATTAATTGTACTTTTCTTGTAAAATACTGATAGTGTATCATAGAAATATAATTTGTCATAATTTCAAAAGAATCTATGTTCCTATTAATGGTACCACATTTAATTATTATTAAGAGTATTCTTTTACGCTACGACTATCAAATTTCTAAAATAACGACAAACAATGTTAGCAATACGTAAAAAAATTACAAATTTCGTGCAAATATCAATGTTACAACAATCGAGATATTTTTACAACACTTCAGCAGGTGGTAATAATCAAACAAACACTCGCCAAAACAAATTAAAGTTATTTTTGTAAATTTTATGATTATTACAAAACTGTTCGTACAATACTTAACGAGATTTATATACGAGTTGATCCCAAAAGCTTCATTTGAAGCTTTTACGAAAGAGAATTACTTACATCGTATTGAAACATAATTATTTACCCTGAATTCATGGCATTGTCAATCCAATGACCAATAATCGTAAAGTGAACAAAATCTGTGTTAAACGCTCTATATAAACAGTAGGTTCGAAAAACTGAGCTTTTATATTCTTGTTTTATTCCACTCAACAGGTTTTTATGCATATTTTTAGGATAGGTATTTGTGGAGTAAGTATAAAAATCCGTAAAGTATATACAATATACATCCAGGTGATTAAGGTATCTAGAAAAAAAAATTTCCTACTCTGAGCGCTGACCTTTGAACTACGCTTTCCTGTTTCTATGCGAACTAAGTCGTTGTAGTAACTAGTAATTACATATATTATTTTATATACTTTCAAAATATTTCTGTTACTTTCCTAAGTATTATATATCAAATAATTAATAAACTCCAGTTATTATATCATGCAATCATAGCATGAAATAATTCTGTTATTTAAATTAAATTAATAATTTGTTGCAATTTTTAGCATGATAAACATGTCGCTATGCAAGAAAGTTATATGAATGTAGTACCTAATACCACTAACATTATTTTAAAATCCCCGGTAAAATAAAAACTTATCAAACATGATGATATCGAAATCACTCAAATTATTATCGAAATTGTTTACGTTTTATAAATTGGCATTATGATCAAATTCTCGCAAGCATAAATAGCATTTTGTTGATTTTACATCGTTCACGCGTGATTCTACACCACTCAAAAGACTTCGATGAAATTAGATTTGATTACACATAATATATGTAATATATATAAAGATAAGAACAGATCTTTTGACTTGTCCCAGCTTATCACGGCTTCACATTTATTGTTTTGATTATATTGGAGATAAATATAGCCTATGTCATTCAGTACCCCTGAATTTAGTATTTTAACGGTGAATGGTTTTTACATAACATTTACTCTGAAATTGGTCTAGTAGTTTTTGAGTGTATTCGTTACAAAAAAAGTTATCAATGAAATATTTCTTTATAATATTAAGTATAGGCGTGAGAAGGATTTTCTAGTAAAGCACAGATTAAAAAACTTTATGATATGAACTTAAAGATTATGTCTAATTTAACTTTAAATTTACTTTAGTTTTCATTTTTCCTGATCATCATCACAATCAACATTAAAACGTTTAAGGCAAGACTTTTACTTTATTATTATTCTCGAAAATATGTGGAATCTAGAATAAAGTTTAAAATATATATTTCTATTTTAGTTTAAAGTCTGTGTAAGATAACCAAAACCTCATTCTAATAAGATTCACAAGTTTTATGTGGATGTCAACCGTAGTTCATAAATCACGAGTTACACAAAGTTTTATAAAACAGATTCCAATCCCGAAAATAGCAGGATTTCGTACCCGATTACAACATGTTGACATTCCGGGCCTAAAATTATATTTACAATATCTAGCTGTCCTGCCAAGCCCAATTTAATGTATTTCAACGTAATAATCGACACAACACACTCGAATGTCAGACGCTTCCAAGAATTACATGTAATAAAGCGGTCGCTGAAAATCCAGCATTGCCCAATTAATCTTGGTTTACATTTAATTTTTTTAATACTTCACCGTTTTATTAATACACAACACGATTCACAAAAATTAGATAAAAATACGCCAATGCACTTACTTTGCGTTGAAGCAGTCTATTTTTTAGGCGGGAAACGCACTCGCGAAATGTTGCCAGTTCTTTTACGATTTCTTATTTGATTTTAAGTTTAGACCACGGAGTCTGTACTGAACCAGAGGATAAACGTGACTAAAGCTGTTTCACGTAATGTAAAATTTAGGTGCCGGTCGAAAATGTGTGATGTATTTTTGACCGCGTCATACAGCATACTCTCAAGGGCTGGTTCTCACTGACAAGTTTGGATAGAGTTTAAAAAATAATAATACACCCCGTTTCTCAGTCAATCATCAGGAGATAATCATAAATCTCGATTATATTCCATTATTGTTTATGCATGTGAAAACATTTTTTAACAAATTTATGTTTTTTTTTAAATCTATTATCTTATAAGCTTTCATGTTTATTTTACTTAATAAACTTCCTATAACAATAACTTCTGCATGGGCCATGTGTTTGCATTGCTAGTTTACTATTGAAAACTACACTTTACATGGGTTTTTCTCAGTCTGAAATATTATAATTATTAAGTGTGAGATTCTTTTTTATAATTAACTATAGTTTTCTTTGGTATTTTTATTCGATATTTTTAATGGTGTTAATAGAAGACTGAATCATTTCATGTTTTTAGGAGAGCCTTTAAAAATTTTTTTTGCAGAAATGTATGAATAAATAAGTTCCATAGTTTCTAAATTAAACATGCGGCGGTCATGTTTAATATATATTTACATAAGTTAAGCAAGCAGGGATAAAACCCTGCAAATTTCATTGGTCCACTGCCGAGATTCGAATCTTGTCGAGATTCGCACACTTTACCACTCGGCCAACACTGAGCAAATAATACATGTATGCGTGGGTGAAAAGCTCTTTTGTAACAATATCCTTCGCACATTGAGATTTCAACAGAGGATTTAATAAAGTAGGTTAATTCGAAAAGATTGAGGGGTTAGTCCAGAAATATATTAATAAAATATTTAAATAAAGGTCTGGTCGTTGTGTACAGATAATCTTTCTATAGATATATAATTCTACTGGACGTGTGTATGTCACTGAACTCCTCTTAAACTTTAAAGGCCGGAAACGCACTTGCGAGCCTTATGCCCGTTTGCCTCCTATTACACTAAAAATAACGGCTGGACCGATTTGAATTAATTTTTTGTATGCGTTTTCTTGGCGTCTTGGATGGTATAGATTCACAAATCAATCCGGCAGATGGCGGTACAGTCGACGTTTAGATAAAATGAAAAAAGATACCTAAAATATTTATCATTCATCATATATATTTAAAACAGACTGATGTAAGAAGATGTAAGAAGTGACAACTACGCGATGGAAAAGAGGAAGACAGAGCAAGAGATGGGCAGACGATATAAAGAGAATAGGAAACACAACTTGGACAAGAAGAGCTAACATGAGAAAAGAATGGAAGCAGCTGGAAGAGCCCTATCGCCTATGGCCTACACAGGACACGCTGATTAGCAATGCGCACATAGAAAGAAAGTCCATTGGTGCACAGCCGGGGATCGAACCTACGACCTCAGGGATGAGAGTCGCACGCTGAAGCCACTAGGCCAACGCTGCTCATGTAACTTAAATAAGTGGTAATATATTATACTGGGTGTCAGCTATAAAAGCTTAATGATAATAATAATAATGTAAGAAAATATAAAAATAGACTAAGCAATTGCAATTAAACCGGTGCAGAAAGTAATATGGAAAGGCCTTTCAATAAAGTCACAAGTATATGATAAAAGCAATGAGCAAATGCGTCTGCTAGAGGTTTAATTACGGAAGCCATAAAATACGCAAGCGGCAATACACTGATGTAAAATTATATTTTTTGATCGTCAATACCAATATCTGCTTTTGCCGGGAATATCGTAGTTGCCAATAAATTACTGTTAAATAGAAAATATATTTTGGTACAAATTTAGTAAGACACGAATTTCGATTTCCTATGTTATTTTTGTAAAGACTGAAAATAATATTTAACTAAAGAGCCATTGAAATTAAAGCATTGACTGTCTACCATGGATACTATTACAAACTTTTTCATATCCACCTAAATTATTTCGCTTAGTTACTAAACGTCAGCACGTTTCAATAATTACGTTATTCCTATTCCTTCGTGGTTTAGTAGTTAATGCATATAAATTGTGTCTGGTTGATATAAGATCACATTCCTATCTTTAAAAATGATGGACATGTTTTATGCTAAATTATACTACACCAACAACGACACACTACCATACGTAGTTGGTAAGCATAATGTCGTTTTTTTTTTATTTCTTACTTTTTTCAAACATTCTTTATATAAATTTATGAATATTTGAAAAAAGTTCATTTTAAGATTCTTAATGTGACATCTACGCAATCAAGGGAGAAATATAAAAATATATGATTTTTGTAGCAGCGCAGGTGTCGCTTTATAAAAATTTAAGGTGTTAAATTACAGTCATACATTAAATTGAAACTTTTAATATTGGTAGGTACGTTATAATTTTTATAACTTTGGAATATAACGTTAATTTTATTGTAAAAGTGACATCTATTAAAACAAAGAAAAACTACCAAAACATTTGGTTTCTGCCAAAACCAGAAATTTTGGTAGTTTTGTTAAGATGTCACGTGATAACAATTCAAATATATTCAATTAAAGAAGTTTAAAATAACTTAAACTTTTTATATGTCCAATATTTATTGATTATGTTTGAAAACGTGGTATACCGAATGAAAAACCTAGTAGTAGGTTACTGGTTATTATAACAAAGTGACAGGTGGTTTGACGTTCGAATCTTAACACAGATTAATCAACTAGAACAAGTTTATGTAACCTACATAAGTATATTTTTCTCTTTCCATCTTATGAAAGAGATAGCTACATTTTAATTCCATCGGGTTTTTGTTTCGTTTTTGAATTTAAGTTATTTCTACAGTTTACGCTCTCATCAAAAACTTCAAAGTTGAATAGCGAACTTGTTGCACCTACTTTCAAACGATAAGAATTTACCTGTTTTCTGTGAGAAAGTGAACTTGTTATCTAATTAGCATGTTAAAAGGCATTTAAAGTCGAAACCTCATTTTGTGTTATCTGATCTACCAATACGATAATGAGGGCAGTAGATACTAACGTGTTGTTTTTGAAGAATTCGTTACGATGCACCTGCAGTTCGTAATGCAGTATCGTCGCTTGAAACATAGTACCTACTTATTACTTAGTGTACTATTGTAATTATGACATGGTTGAACGGTGAATTAAGAAAATCCAGTTAGCGCAGCTACGTGGAACTGTTTTATTGACAAAAAGTGATAGACAAGTCATCTGAACCCAAAATGAGTCATAACTGGTCAGTGGTTTGCCCGTATGCCGCTATTGTTTTGTTTTTGTGGAATACAGATACGATGAGTAAACAGTGAAGAATGCTAACCGTTAAAGAGAGCCTGTTATATATTTGAAAAGTTGGAACAGTGTGGTGAAGTATTGTTTTAAAAGTACAATACAAGACTAAAACAAGTAAATATAATGAGAAGATTTTGTCCAGAATAAGAAATGGCTCAAAGTTCAGTAGATTCTGATAGATTATCATCAGCTGGAATTTCCACACACAGTTCAGGAACTGCTGGTCCTGTGGGTGGATCTGTGGTTGGTGTAAGAGCTGGAGATCAAGGGCATAAAAGAGAGGATGAAGATGATTATTTAGGACCATTACCTCCAATGTGGGAAAAGGCTTTTACACCTTCAGGAGAGAGGTATTTTATAGAGTAAGTTTTATTGGATATAATAATAAATATAAAAACAGTTTATAATACACAATATAAAATATTTATTTTAATTAATTACAATAGGCATGATATTTTATTATACTTATACATATTTAGATTATCATAATGTTTATTGTGTTGCCGATATCATAAAATAAAAGTTTAACACTTTGATATTTTTGATCAGCTAAGGTCAACCACACTTAACTGGGTCTGGTAGCACTCTTAATTCATCCAGTAATGTATTTGAATTTTAGTAAATATTTCATAATCAAATACAAAAATTATGCATTGATCAAAATAAGGAAGTTTATTTATGTTAAATGCATTTGCATCACTAACATAATGAACTATGCATATTCTATTAATAGTAAAGGCAATAACTCATAATAAAATGAATAAATTACCAATTCAATGAGTAGAAATCTGTTGAGTCAGACACATATTGTAAATATTTTGCTAAAGAAGTCTAGTGTAAACAGATGTTGTGCTAATTTCAGTTTTAGCATGTTACAGTTTCAGTTTTTAAGTGCTTCTGGTGGGTTTTAACATGGTTTTTCGTGTTTTATTTTGTTACAGTAAAAATACTGAAAAAGGGTAATTCATTTATATTACAAATGTTTTATATAATATTTAGTTTAAATCTAGTCCAATAATCACATTTCAACTTATAATTTGTAGATATTTCTTTATTGATTTTTTTATTCATATAATATTTTTGTTTTCATTTATTGCCAGTTCTTCTCTTCCATTGTATGCCCTTGATTTGAGAACTGGCAGTAAATGTAAAATTAGCAGCATTTAATGTATATTTCTTTTTTGACATTCATAAGTGTACATTGTATTACCAATATGAATAAATGATTTTTGACTTGACTTCGACTTGAAATAAAATCAGTCAATACTTTTGTTATGTGTAACATATAACAATAGTGTTTTTCTTCAACATATTTAAATAGCCTAAAGAAAGAAGTATTCATTATGTGTCTCTGGATTATAGGATTTATTTTTAAATCTGGAAAGTAATCAAAATTGTACCATCAATAGAGAGCATGCAAGGATAAGAATAATCACTTTAATATTTTAGCTACAACACTGGTACATCACACTGGCTAGACCCCCGTCTTGCTAGAGTAAGGAAGCATTCTTTAGGAGAATGCGGTGAAGATGAACTTCCATATGGGTGGGAACGGGTCACAGATGAAAGATATGGATCATATTATGTAGACCACATCAACAGACGGACTCAGTATGAGAATCCAGTGCTTCAAGCTAGGCGATTAAGAGGTTTGTATAGATTCTTATAATCTGTGTAACTTTTAAAAAGCCAAAATCACGATCATTGTCTCTGTTTTTAATAAGGTATTAGTATCAAATATCTTACAGAAAGCTGTCAAAGTTGTGTGACAATTTTTCATTGTGTTGATCTTATGACTTTTTAGTACTATATTTTGATTTCTTACAGCTGAGAAGTTAGTAGCTGAAAACAACAACAATAATCAATCAAATGGTACTACGCCCACTGGGGAGTTACGTGGCGAAAGATTCTCACTTACTCTTACTAAAGGAACACAGGTACTTATTATTCATTTGTATATATTGTAGATTTTAAGTTTCTTAAATTGGCCAGGCCCTTGAGGCTGCAGGATAACTAAATTTTACTGACTTCCAACATTTTTTTGCTTTACAACATGCTATTAAGACTAGTTAAGTAATACCCGAGTATAATACTTTAGTATACAGTTCTCAGCCAAGGTTTAATCTCTATTCAGTTTGTTGCATTGCATAAGTTATATTATATCTATATCATTTCACACAAAGCAACTTAGTGCATAGATGTTATTTTAAAACCAGCCATTAGAACAATACATGATACTTCTCACATAAACAATGAATTTAATGTTTTTTATGAGATCTGTGATTAAGATACTTCCTATTAATATAACAAAAATAACTACAATTGTTGCCTTTAATTTTTAATTACTAAATTTAATTTAGTGATTTGGAAATCATAATTTTCTTTTATTGTTTTTGTTAGGGTCTGGGCTTCACTTTGATTGGTGCTGAAGGATCTCCAGAGACTGAAGGATATCTCCAAATAAGGAGCATTGTACCACACAGTCCAGCCTGGATAGATGGTAAGATTTAAAAGCTTTACTAACTTAATTTAAGCTAATTAACTTATAAGAAGTCACTGGGCCACATCAGTGGCTTTGTAGTTAACTTACACATCTAAAATAATGAGTGAAGGTGCAGAAATGCAGTGTTCTCTGATTAGCTGGTTAGCCTTTATCTTGGCCTGAGGTTTCTTCATTTGTTTTTTAAATAGGAAAGAAGATTGAACAAATTTTCTGAGGCTCACATACAGAATTGACTTTTGAGTCTTAAAAGACATTTTAAGTTTTAATTTCTTCACAATGTTTTTCCTTCATGATTACCATTAATTTATTATTTATTATTTGAAAGAACCATTAGTCTTGATTCGAACTTAAGTGAGACTCCTTATTACAATTTCTCATATTTTCATAATATTTGTACTAGTACACATAAAGTATATTTGTAATTAAAGATTACTCAATAATATAATAATTGTCTTTTATTGACATTACTTTCATACATTTAAAGAAAGCACTTTTTTACCGGATTGAAGTTATGTATTATTATAAATTTACAATAACCGTAACCGTGTCACCGTGACCACGCACGCTGTAAAGCACGCGAAACGTCGGAAAATTTAAAATTATGTAAAATAATAGTAAAATTATAATAATACATAACTTCAATCCGTTAAGAAATGTTTTCTTTAAATATAATGATTGTTTCATGTATATATAACATTTTAGGTGCGTTAAGGCCCGGTGACGTAATAGTAGGCGTGGGCAATCGCGGTGTGCGTGGATTGTCGCACGCGCAGGTCGCACAGATTTTCCAGGGGATAGCGGCCGGAAGTGACGTCGCATTGCATTTTGTTAGAGGTATTATATTTGTCCTACATTTACACATTGTATATTATGGCATATCTTTGTATCAATAGTATTTCGGTGACCTCGCCTCAAAAAACAAAATTTACTTAATATTCTGATAGATACTATTTACGGTTTTGACATGATTTTATTACATATAATTGTAAACAAACAGTGTTAGTGATTTTGATGTATGATACAAACGGCGTAGGTTTGTATTGTTTCTCACATTAATCCTAATTGAATTAATGAAATAATAATATACAATTAAATTCTTTTTTGTAAAAAGTTAGGCACTTAAATCTGCTTATGATGCCAAATTTAAATAGTCGTATAAGCTTCAAGGGAAACAAAACTTAAAACCTGTCTACGAGGCCAGTCCAACAATGTATTTTATTTATGAGTTTAACATGTTTCACAATGCTTAAGACACAGATGTAACTTCAGAAAAGTTTAGGAATACTACCTTAAATTTTTCTTGTTATTTCAGGATATCCTCTATCATTTGACTCTGAAGACCCCAACACTAGAGTGCTTAGTACATTAGCAGTAGATGCTAGCAGTGATGCAGTGGCCATGCAGCAATTAACTAGGGCTTTGCGGACGAGGTATTTTGATTAAGGCGATTATTAAATTTTCTCCAGTAGTAAACAACTCATGATTAATAGGTTTTACAACTTTTGTTTATAAATAGAGCGTATGATCTTTTGGAATTATTAAAGTTAGGTTTTTGTTTAACTTTTTAATATATAAATAACCAGTGGCGCTACAACCTGTTTAGATCTGGGCTTTAGTTTTCTGTAAATATTTCGTGAACATTATTATTTTTCTTAAAATACAGGTAGGTGATCAGTCTTACATTCTAATATATCTTCTGTGCTTAACACAGGGCGTCGACTTTTTGGGTCTTAGGCATACATTTTTCACTATACTTTACTCCACCGTATGAGCCATTGTTAAATGCGCACATAGACAGTACATTGATTCACAGCCGGGGATAAACACACGTTGAAACCACTAGGCCAACACTGCTCTGTTCTAATATATTCACTTCTTACTTACCACACATACACAAATTAAAAATATATACATTTTGTAATTTTAACTTACCAACTCTACAATATCTAATTTCCACTTCAAAGCAATGCTATTGAAGAATCTTTATATTTCTCTGTCTTTAAAAATGATTGTCTTGATGTTATCAATACCCGTAACAAGTTAGCAACAAGTGCTATTGTTCCGTTGTATTCTGTATGTATGAGTTAATTAATAGCTTTAAATAAATAAAATCCATATTAAAATATTCTTTCGTTATAATCATCCAATTTCAATATTTGTTCTCAATAAAACATACACAACAAAAAAAATCCGTCTTAGGTAAAATAACCACAATTTTCAGGTTTAACTTAGACTCCCCTAACGATCAAAGTCGCGACGAAACAGATAACTCATGTGAAGTCAATCCAACTCAACGCCGGCTTTTATCCCGTAGTTTTGACCTGGATGAAATTCCTGCAACGGAAGCGAACTCACTACCACCACGATGCCCATCTGCTGACCATTTACTCACTTTGGCTACTGGTAAATTTTTTGTTTGATTTATTAATTTTTGTACATTTTATTAGTACATCTTCATAGAAAATTGTGTAAGTAATGCATACCAATTTCAATAAGTATGTATAGGGAGCGTTCAAGTATTACGTAACGCAATTTTTGGAGATTATTGACCCCCCCCCCCCATGTATCTCGCCGTAACGTTTTTCAGTACCCTAGTACAGTACTGTACTCAAGTATAGTAAAACGTTTCGTGACCACCTTGTGTCTCTTTAGTTACTATTATGTGGTGTAAGTCGAAAATAATATTAACAATAACGCGTAACTCAAACCCCGCCCCGCATCGCAACGTTTTACAAAAGGACAAAAAACGCGTTACGTAATACTTGAACGCTCTCATAGACAAAGTAGAAATAAATCTGTTCCTTACCTTTATCTATAATGTGATTTTAAATCTAGCTTTTTTTCTAAAACGTTTTTCTAGTATTTAGTATTGATATGGAATCTCCACAAGTGTTCTGCAAACAATATTAAAACTATATGTGCTATGTTGTATTACGAATTACCAGCATTTTTATGTTTAGATCACCAACACCGTAGTGTGACCAATGAACCCGGGCGAGAGCTTGTATTGACATTGAGGCGTGGTGCAGCTGGATTTGGTTTCACCATAGCTGATAGTGTCCATGGACAGAAAGTCAAAAAGGTATTATATAAATATAATTAAATATTCTTCCACAGAACTTGTGTAATCTGCATAAGGGAGCGTTCAAGTATTATGTCACGCAATTTTTGGAGATTATTGACACCCACCCCCGCTAATGTAGCGCGCCGTAACGTTTTTCTGTTTTCCGAGTATAGTAAAACGTTTCGTGACCACCTAGTGACTCTTTATACCTTAAAGTTACCATTATGTGGTGTAAAATACTGGAAAGCCGAAAATAATATTAAAAATAACGCGTAATTCAATCTCCGCCCCCGCATCGTAACGTTTTACAAAAGAACCCAAAATTCGTTACATTAATACTTGAACGCCCCCTAAGTTGATTTGTGTTTGAAGGGAAAAATCTTATTATTGTAAGTTCATAGTATGATTGAGAAAAGAAGACTTGATTTAAACTAACAGTTATGTTTGAGTGGAGTGTTTTTAATATATAAAATTTTTCAATTACGTAGAGTTTTGTTGACTGTTAAAAAAAATCTGTTGTGGACAGTTTTAATTTTATAATTATATAAAAAATAACGAATAATAGGAGATGGCATAATATTTTCAGGTGTTAGATCTCGGCAGATGCGCGGGATTGCGGGAAGGTGACTTACTTCTTCAAATTGGAGACACAGATGTACGTCATGTTCCACATCAACGTGTTGTGCAGGTATAATTTTAATAATTGAACTTCCTATTATAAGCAAGTGCGGTGGATTTTTTTAGAAAAACATTTTCGGCGAATAATATATCTAATACTTTATATTACATTTTAGGTGCTAAAAGAATGCCCAGCGATGTCAGAAACCACACTGCGAGTGTGGAGAAAGAATACAATAACACGAGCACCCAGAAGTCGATCTGCTACAAGAGTTCAACCAGCTAATAGTAAGTGACGCAGTGATATGTATAGTTTAATATTAACCAATCACAATCAAGAGAGATGATGCGTCCTTTCGATTTTCAAATCTGTATCGCTCCTTTAAATATTTTTGTTTTTACCAGCAATCGCAGTGAATTCTCAGCTCGGTAGAAGTAAAACCCCAACAGCTGAACAGCTTCGATCACCTGCCGTTGCAGCTGACACACGCCGGCAAAATGAAATGAATTCAGGTTTGTTTATCCTATTAGCCCTGGCCAGGCCGGCAATGGTATTAAACACGCAGATGGGATAATTATTTAAAAATCGAAAATGCTTGTATCTGAAGTAATAGTAAAAACTCAGAAGTGTTTCAAATGTATGCATCTATACGATTATGCCAGTTTGACAGCTCGAACGCATGAATTTTTTATATGAATGTTATTCGAACGGTGTATATTCATGCTTTCATTTAGTTCTACAGGTAGCCATATACGAAGCACTGTTACTCCATTTCTAATTCGTATCTCAAATCACAACCACGACTTAAGCGCTGTAAAATATATTAATCTTTATACGGGAAGTATAAATTAAACTTTAAATGTTCATACGCCTACTTATTAATTTTAGTTGAAGCTACCTACGCGGTGCCTGAACACAAATCACGCGAAACCCGCGAAAGCATCATGGAAAGACGGCGCAGAAGTTCGACGCCTGGGGCCAGACTTACCCTGCCGGTAGTCACGCCTTGGAGTGAACAAACAGACAACTGGACCGAACGAGAGACCTGGATAGATAATTCCAATAATATACGAAATTGGGCTGAAAACGCACAAAAGTGGGACGGTGCGAGCCAAAAGTGGGACGGGTCGAGTCAAAAGTGGGACGGCTCGAGCCAAAAGTGGGACGGGTCAAGTCAAAAATGGGATGGATCCAGCCAAAAGTGGGACGGGGAAGGTACTAGTAATGGGAATTGGGAGGGTAACGGTGAGAGGTGGAATAACAACTGGGGCGAAGTACCTACACCAACAGTTCACGTTGATATGAACGCTGCCTACTGGAGGGGAAATGCGAGTGTGGCAGATAGTAGCGATAATGGAGGTTCGTATGCCCAATAAGTGTAAGTATAGTTTCTGGCAAATAAGGTGGCAAATAAGTGTCTTTATTTCTTAGTATAAAGTTATATAATATATAGTATAAAGTTCACTTACCACCACCATTAGAACTTATATTTATTGATTCCATGTGTGCACTCTCAAATTCATTACTGTTATTGATCATAACTGTAGTATGGCAAGCGTTAGCTTAACATCCTCATGAAACTTTTCAATTTAGGGGTATCTTTGAAATCTCATGCTATAAAAACCAAACAATAATTACTAATTTATTAGGTTTTCCCGAAGATGGCTTACTTCACTCTCCAACAACAGCAGCTATCGGTGGTATGTCCCGGCAGTCACCGTCTACTAGTCGCCTTAGACCACACTCACCAGCTAACTCTACAGGTAATTACAATATCCTGAAGGTAAATAAGGTGTTATTTAGACTGTTTTTCAAGGTCATTTGCAAAAGTCTTAATTAATAATAATTGTCTAAAATACATTAATTTAGTATTTTCTGAATATATCTTAATATATCACTGTTTTTTGTACTTAAAAAACAGGATTATTTTACAAAAAAATATCACTTAAATCTAAAAATGAAACGAAATATTTTTAGAACATAGGTTTATGTCACATAAGAATAGGCCAATGACCACTTTCATACTTATATCAGTTTGGGATATTTGTTCATTAAGTAATGAAAAATGTATAGAAATGTATGGGTTTTAATCATGATGTCAACTTTTAAATATTGTGACAGGTCGACTACGCAGTAATTCACCATCGAACACCAGCGCAACAGACAGACTTCTCAACACATCACCTTCAACGAGACTTCAAAGTCAATCTCCTTCAAATAACTCTTCTAACGGAAGATTGAAGGGGTCACCACTCAGGTACTGATTTATTAGTTTCATACATTTCCTCTATCTTCTACGACTCTATTTTATATGTACTAGTCTGTAAATACTAACGCTACAAACCCAATAGGAAATAATACGTTTTGAATTAACGTTTTTATTGTCAATAAGTTACTTAACTTCTATGATTGAATTTATAAAGATTTTATACCGCAAATAGAATTTAAATAATACGGTAGAGCAGTAGTTTTATAGTATTGTTATCGGCACGTTAATTTGCGAGTTATTTTTGCAGATTTAGTTTTTAAGGTTATGCTTCTCAAAAATACCTGCATACCTACAAACTGTCCCCCGTGACGAAAAGAAATTAGTTTTGACGTTTATCTCTTTTTCTTGCATTTCTCTCTAAGCATGCCTAAATGCGAAAGATTTTTCTAAATCCATTACCATAGTTGATTAAAGAATAACCGCATGCTTTCCTTTATTTTAGCTTTTTGTTTCATGCTTTATACAAAGGCTTATGTCTCGACGACCTATAACTATTGTTATTTACGCGAGGTGAGTAGAATTAACTTGTAATATTTACCCTAGAAAAGGTAGGGAAAAGACCGGACCGTCCCATTTATATAATATCTCTTTTTATATTCACTGAAAAGTAACCAATAAAATATTATATAGCTTTGTCATTCATGATTCTTAAATAGTATAATATTTTGTAATAAGTATTTTTGCGTGTTGTTCCCACGAGATTGTAAGTTCGTGCTTCTATTTCACCATTCCTCCTGCTGATAGAGGACAAATCTTTGTTTTTAATTTATTTTATTAATATTAATTAATTAATATGTCATGTGTCATGGTGTAATGGTTGCAGCTCATTACAAACATTGTGTAAAACAAAAAACTGAACGATTAAAAAGAGTGGCGGAGAGTTTATTGCCAGTTCTTGTCTTTCGTTCTACGCCCTTGATTTGAGAACTGGCAGTAAATGTAAAATTGGAATCATTTCATATATAAATTTATTTTTTGATGTATCGTAAGTGTACATTTTGTCACCTACATGAATAAATGATTTTTGAATTTTTAATTTTGACATACTTTATTAAATGATCTTTCTATACACTTTTAGCTGATATAACAATCAAATATTTAAATGTTTCTAAATTTAAATTTAAACTTGCCGGAACCGATGAATAACCCTCGACTTAAATACCAACAGGCTCCGCGATCCATCTCCATCTCGTCACATCCACTCGCCCGTTTCACACAGATCAGCGTCCTGCTTCGACGCCGACATGCAGCAATCTGGATATGTCGCTAATTATCCCCAGGTATATTGAAGAAAAATGTGTTTAATAATTGAAATTTAAGATAGTTAGGTACTGGATATATAGTTAATACCAATTTAAAACGATTTGACATTACTTTCTGACAAATTTCTTATCTGAAATTGTTTATGTCGTCATTCTAAGAAAAATAGGAGACGTAGTATACTAGACCACTTTATTAGGTAATTAGATGGTGGACCTGCTACCATACTGGTTTCATGATCTTTGTCTCACTACTTCTCTTGTCCAGTGGCTGTTTCCGTTAGTAGTTTGGCTTGCCTAAAAAATACCTTATTCTGTATCACACAGGTCGAAGCTGGAGGCTCAACTGACCCCGAAGCAGATGTCCTTGTACGTCTAGCTCGCGGCAGTGCAGGGTTTGGATTCCGTATTGTTGGTGGCACCGAAGACGGCAGCCGCGTAGCGGTGGGTTATGTTGTACCAGGTAAGTAGATTTTTGTTTAATTAGTTATTCTGATATCGTCACTCTTAGTCGCTGTTTTATTTTTGTTTCGTAGTGTGTATTTAAATGAGTACACGTAATCGGTTTTTAAATGAAATAGGCACAAGATTTTTACAATGAATTTCATACAATATTGCAGTTAAAGATATTTTTTTATGGTTTCCATCAACGCAAATATTTAACTGTCATTGTGCTAGAGAATTTAGTTTTTGGGGTTGATTGTATTTATAACTTATTCCATTTATTTTTTATTATTTTTTTACTAAATGTGAATTTTGCTTTGAATGATGATTGCCGTAAATAAAAATATTCTATACTCGACCAAAACAAATCCGATTTTGTACGCTTACCTTAAATAAACAAATTGATTTGTTTACTGCTTTAATAATATTATTTTCTGCGTAGGTGGTCCAGCCGACGGACTTCTACGCCCGGGAGATCTGTTGACATCAGTAGATGGAATTCCTCTAAGTGGCGCTACACATGCGCGAGCGGTGGCCTATGTATGCCAGGCTGCGTCTAGAGGACATGTGAGAATTTTTGTCAAAAAAATTTGATTAGTATTTTAGCAATGAAACGTAAATAATATAATCAACAAATAAACTTAATTTTCTATTTAAAATAACCACAGGTGACATTAGGCGTGAGACACAACAGAGCGGATATTCAGCCTTTGGGAATTCCAGCTGTAGTACCTGCTCATCAACACCAGCCGTTGCTTCCGTATGTATTTTTAATATAAGTGTCATGTCGTTAGAAGCACATTTATTTTACAAGTACGTGTCGAAATCCAGTTATGGATGTAAATCTTCGTCTCAAAAGACCACGGAGAAAGTAGGCAACGGTTTTTTACTTATTACACAGTAATAGTTATATTAAATATTTCAGGGCTGAACCTCCGGTGGCTCACGTACCAGCTTCTTATAATATTCTTCACCCAGCACCCATGTACCCACCGGCTGCACCTATGTAAGTGATTAATTGAAATAAATCATAGTTTTAATTTATACCCTTTATATATACCATTAAAAAAGAACGTAAAAAATGTTCAATAATGTTTAGTGTTGCTGGACAAAACGTTCAATTACTAAAAGTTATTATGTTCAGTGAAGATTTCGGAACATAGATTGTATTATTTAAAAAAAAATTACTTTTTCAACGAATTGAAGCTATGTATTATTATAAACTTATAATTATTTTACATAATTTTTCCGACGTTTCGCGTGCGTGGTCATGGTGACTGAAGACTGGAGTTGAATGTCAAAAAGTATCACAGCTGTAGAAAAAGTTATATTATCTGTATTTATTTCCCCAGAGTTGATATCGACTAAACCTGTTTTCTATAAATTATGTGTACTGTTAAACATTTAAAAATAACATTTTAAGTTTGTAGTCGACTGTCGTTTTTTTCATAAACTATAATTTAATACCAATGTAAAAGTTGATATCACTTACAGGTACGGCGTCCAATATGAGGCAGGCGGTGGTTGGACAGTGCCGTATGACGTCACAGTGACGAGAAACGAAGGAGAGGGCTTTGGATTCGTCGTTATTTCATCTACCAATAAAGCAACAAGTACAATAGGTAAGTTTATAAACATATACGTAATTGTTTGTCGTTAAGTACGTACCCTTATACGCGTATACCGGCCACAATCATTCAAAATGACTTTTCATAAAGTCGAAGTGTGATTATTACTTTCTTGTAGATTGTAGAAGTAATGGGCGTATACGAACACAATAAATCACATTGACCAAACAGTGATTAAATTAAATATAATGACCAAGAAATAAAAAATGTTGTACTTTTCGTTTAACTATTTTTTTTTTTCAGGTCAACTAATCGCCAATTCTCCAGCGGCTCGCTGCGGTCTCCTTCACGTTGGAGACACTATAGTGGCTATCAACCACTTACCGGTCCGTAACCTGCCTCACCCCGAAGTAGTGGCCCTCATTAAGAGATCAGGCACCACTGTCACCCTCACGGTATTACCACCGGACTGAACTGTTAAACTAAATACTATTTTTCATTAGTTAACCTTTGAAAATTGTCTACTAAACTCGTAGAAAGTATTTTCTATACATATCCGGACTTGTGCTAAATAGTTAAAGGATGACAAACAATCATTTAAATTAAGAATGCGTTTTTCAATTGTTACGAACATTTCACAGACCTGCATATTATTAAGGCTAGAGCAAGTCATACATTATTTTCGTTGCTTTTAAGGGTCTCTCGAGGTCTACATACACTTGATTGTCCTGTAACCCAAAATACAAAATGTATATCTCTGTAATAAATTAACAGTATTTCTCTTTACCAACATCAGTGAGTCGTAGCTATTGAAACTTATTTTGAAAATGAAACCCGTAAGATAATCTAGTTCTTACTATTCCAAACTATACCGTATGCTTTTAACTACGCAAATAAACTTTCCACTCATTCATTCTTTCATATATTTGAATTAACTTGTATTGTGCCAGTATTTCGGTCTAACAGACTTTGACCGTTTTCTTTGAATTTGTAAATTCGAACACTACAAATATGAATTTGTTGGATTTTTTGTAAAAACCAGTAACCGTGTGCTGTACTCAAATAAAATGTAATCTATTGTAGTATAGGGTTAGTAATAAAGCTTTAATACTGTTAAGATTATGGCAGCAGGCAATATAGATGAAATTTCTAAAGACATGTTTGTTTATATATTTAAAACCTTAGGATTTTTTCTTACAAATGAATTTTATAAAGACTTCACTGAATTCACTATTGTGATTTCAAACTATTTTTCAATTCTTTAAGCATCTCGCGTAAATTACAAGCGAATCGAGTCCGTATAAAATATAAAAAAGTTTAGACATTGAAGGCTCCTTTGATTGACATGATTTGATGTCAAACTAGGCGCTGACATTTAATATAGGACCACAATGAATCATTAAAAATGGTGTTTTATAATACGAGATATCACAATTGCATTTTGATTGAAGACCCCCGAACAAAAGACAAAAATCACAAAGTAAATTGGTTTGATGTAAAAACTTGTTTTGAATTGTTTCGAAATTAGTTTTCCACTTTCTATAGTAGTCAGTTACTAGAACAAATATTTAAAAATATTTTTGGTGATTATTCTAAATATAAAGATTCTATATTGCTAAGCTAAATCAAGAAGTCTGCATAAAATCTCAAACTAGCGAATGTAAATAAGAATCTCGTAACTTTTCCACTTGTAAATATAAGCACATAATTTGTAGTATTTATCGTATATTACTTTTAGATTAAGCACACAATTTGTCTGCTAAATGTACTTGAGAACTGCATACATAAAAGTTTTCATCTTTAGATGCGCGGAAGTAAAATAATTGTATTTTGCTTTGTAACGTGACAAGAACTTTCTCCCAGGCAAAATCCTTGTCATATAAGGTGCAGACACCAATATCAAATGTAATGGGTTCAATCGTAATTGTTACGTTGTCCTTGATAGAGTCAGACAGCTAGTTTCCTTAAACATTTACGACTTGTAGAAATTAAGGAGTTGTTTGCTATTCAATTATACTTGATTTCTACTGTGGATAAAAACTTAAAGCCGATAAATTCATGTTCTGGTTTGGCTCCAGAATTATGTGTAAGAAACCTAGCTTTGTGGATAGCTTTAGAACGTAATTTGACTGAAATTTGAAATAAAATGGGACCACCGAGTGAAAAATGGAATTGTAAGTGTACTTATTGTTAAATTTTAGGTACTGCGCATGCGCATATATTTTGTAGGTGTAATTTTTGTAAGTGTTAATGCAATTACGTGCCCCCTGTTTGTCGTAGGTAAATGATATTTGGGTATCTTTATAGTTATTTGTTAATTATAGATGTTATAAGTAAAGGTATGCTAAGAAGAAAAATATTGTCAACAATTAAAATCTTTTGTTTTTATAAAAGGCTGTATATTCTGTTGTATATTTTTTTTATCCAAAAAGTGTGCCTCTTTAGATTACATTTTTAATACTGTTCGCCATGCCCCGAGAACAAAAGTATTTAAACAAAATAATTGATTGATTTTGTACTTCAGTCGATAATTGTTTTGGTCATTAATTATCTAGAATATTTGTGCTTGACCCATTAATTAGCATACCTTTATAGAACTAGATATTATAGCAGTCATTTAAGCAATATGTAGTGCCTTTACCGCAACTGTCTTGCCCGTTGAAGTTTGTTCCAAAGATGATCTATCCGTGTTGTCAATATTTGATGGAATTTGGATTATACAGGTTTACTTAATAAATATATTTTGTATATTTACATTATGTATTTTTATTTACTATTAAGATTGACAAAAAACATCACCTTGTGCTTTAAATAATTATTTCATTATTTTCATACACAAAAATCAATATTATAACTAGTTATGGTTCTGTTTCCGCTATAAAAGTAAATAATTGAAAATTTAAGTTATTTATTAACTATATCACAAATGTTCCTATTATTAGGAATAATAATTTAACTAGACCTTTTCGATGCCCACTTTCAATTAATTAATGCTTACAAATCTTAAGCAATTGCGGGCGTGTCGCCTTCCACAGCACGTCTACCGCTGGGTGCAACAGCCACTTCCAAAATCCAATTGGAGTATTTCTCCACCCGCACGAAAATATCCGGATAAGTTGATCCGCAGTCTTGGTAGTAGGACGAAACACCTACTAAGGCTTGACTGTTGTATACTGTTGATACGAAAGGTGCGCCGGCGTCGCCAAAGCATATTCCCTTGTCTGTTTCAGTCGCGCAAAAAACGGCTGTAAACAGAATTTCGGATTTAATTTAAAAATATTATTAGTTTCTTTAAATTAGTACATAACTACCACCGATTTTTATGTGAGTTCTTCTCAGTAGGCTCCACGTTCTGAGTCAAGAGTAAGTAAGAAACCGACGATTTAGTATTGACGCAGGTGAAGCACTTCTCAATTAATCTATTAATAAGTATCGTTACGGTGGTTTTAGATGTTACTTTGCAAATTCTATAGCAATTTCTTTACAATTTTACTGAAGCTGAGTTTGATGGAGATACATATTCAAATATTCTCATTAGAAGATATTATTAATTGTCTTACATAAAATAAATTAACTTACTGTCAGTAATGGAAACGTCGACAACGTCTGAGAAGGCGGTGGTACAAGTACTTGCAGGTACTTTTCTTAACTCAATTTTTCTAAGGGATTCATGCTGAGTGCCACCATCGGCTTGCTCCTACAAATAAATTTAGATAATTTTTTCTCTTCTGCAGATTTAGAGAATTAAAATCTTTTTCAATAATAATAATCGGTAAAGATCGTTCGAAGAAAATAATTCGTAAAGATTATTTTCTTCATACAATTACATTTGAAGAAATAATGGTAAAATTACCAACACACACCTTATCGAATCCCCATCCGGTGACTACGCCAATAGCACCATCTGTCAGGGTAAATGTCGGAGGTGGGAGACGTAAACTGTTCACTACATTTGTGATTCTGAAGGGTTCTTTTGCAAATACAATTGCTATATCGTTTTGTCTCGGGGTCGCTACGTAGTCTGGATGCTGTATGACTTGCTGGATGGTGGAAGTAACGCCGCCCGAAAGACTATTAGAGGATCCCGCTCGCAGTGTGAAGTTGTCTTGGATTGCTCCACTGTAAAAAATGATTTCGGTAAACTTCAGTGATAACTCTTGTAATAATACGACTACTTTCAAAATAATAATAATTAACACTTAACTAAGAATCTCTGATTTAAATGTTTCGTAATGTTATAGATATATTATATGTACCTTAAAAGTAATACTTATTTTGTTTAATTTTATTTACTAAGCCTTTCATGGGAACAAAAATAATTGAAACCAGGTCAGTCGACTAGACCTAGGTAGCTGACCTGGTTTCAATTCAATATGCCTCAAATT
Source organism: Pieris macdunnoughi (assembly GCA_905332375.1). Classification (NCBI taxonomy): domain Eukaryota; kingdom Metazoa; phylum Arthropoda; class Insecta; order Lepidoptera; family Pieridae; genus Pieris; species Pieris macdunnoughi. Next base: position 3,284,082 of record CAJOBZ010000061.1, read on the forward strand.
CTTACGTAAAACAATAAGCCACGGTAAGTATGTGCCAGGAAGAGATGAGGCTTCCCACACAGCGCTGAATGTAGATGTTGGGTCTTGGGTAATGGTAAACCAGAGATACCATATAAGGTGCCTCGGTAATATCAACGTCGGCACCTCCTGTGATGCGGCCTTCTGGAGCTGCTGATGCTAGAAATAAAATAAAAGGTAATTTATATAATATATTGAAAAAAATCCATGTGATTCTTATTTAGTCATGTTTTTGTGACAGAGATAGTATTTTTTCGACAAACCTTTGCAAACCGATTTTTTGTCTCCAGGAAAGTTATAAGATCCGAGCTATAACGGAGTCTGAGTCAACAGCATAAATCATTATCAAACAATTTATAAGGCCTACTTGCTCAGAAGATACAAGCTTCTCTTAATTTTTGGATAGTCATATAGTCTTATAAATAACAATCAAGTATACTTTTGATGTTACATACCAGCGCATAATGCTGCGAGCGCGAAGCAGAGTGTTTTGCAAACCATTTTGTCAGAGACACCGGACAATATAATCTGAATTCAGACTTGTATTTATATACATATGAATTAAACAGATTAGACTCATTATTTTTATCTTTGCGTGCATTAGTATACAGGTTGTTTAATATTTTTAATAATTAGGATTTTGAAGTTTATATATACCTACGTGTAAGACAAAAGATACTATGCTGTAATAAAGATAAAATAATAAATTTTACAATTGTTTAAATATGAATGAAGGTGTTGTGAGACATAGGAATTAAACATTTTAAATACGAATGTACTACACTAAGTTACATTTACATAATTTATTTATTGTCAATCCCCAATTTATTACTGATCGGCTTGATTCTTTCTCTGTCTACGCAGAGACATTGCGTCTCTTTGCGTTTTCTACAAAGTGTACCTAATATGGTGAGTGTTCTGAAGAATTGTTTGCCTGTTTGGGTTGATCCCTCCTGCCTCGTTTCAACACCGTACGAGCCGTATCAACTCAAAATTTCATCAACATCACCTTGATGGCGTCTTCCACGGTCCGTTTCAAAAGGCACTTTCTTTTTCGAACTAGCGAACTGTGGAATCAACTCCCGGTGGGGGGTCTTCCCTGAGAGATACGACCTCTAACTATTCAAAGTTAGAGTGTACTCCTCCCTCAAAGGCCGGCAACGCACCCAATAAAAATGGGTGTTCATGGGCTGCGATGATTGCCCTTTTTGGGCGTCCCGTAGGTTGGTATGGCTCCTATTATATAAAAAACTGCATAAGATGAATGTAACATTTTCGTTTGATAATAGTTTTAAACAGTCTGCTTATACTCATTAAAATATATTAATTATTTTTCCAATCCGCGAGATAAATCGCAACAGCAATCTTGCACGTACATATTTATCTATTACCTAAAGTGATAAATTTTAATATAGATTAATACCAATCTCGAATTAATTTATTTGAAATTCTTATTGATTTTAAAATAACTCTCCGAAGTAGGTTACTTTTGACAAAATAAATATTATCACATAATTTTCTGGACATGTTTGTTCATTTCATTGCCGCTTTCGCATTTCTCATTCACAGTGGAGTCAAAAGTGGTCAGTTCTACCATAAAAAAGTACAACACAAGTTAGATAAAGTACCTACTACTCAGTAGAACTTGATTGGTTCTTAAAATAATTACAAAACTGGGTGAGCGATATACAGAAATGAATTAGAGTGAACAAGACGAATAATTGGTTTGCGTATGCATATTTCGCCAGATTGTGTTGACTGGTGATAGAAAACATTTGGGTAAAAATAGCCTATATGAAATAGATATTTTAATCAGTTCTATTTACAAATCAATCATTTTAAAATTTTACCCTTAGATTAAGATAGTCCCAATTTAGCCAAACCTTTATTTAATTAATTTTAAAATTAAATGCTTTAACGTTTAAAAGTAATTATATTTCTTCGTGATATATTACCACATAACTTTTAGTTTTTATATTTTATGCTGGTAATATCAACAGCTGTTTACTACAAGATTCGAAGTTTGAGTTTTGAGTATGGTATCCCAGTACAGTGGCGCGCCTTCCAGCGGTCGTAACTCGTACCTTTTCGTTTGATATTTTATGTCAAAGTTTACATGTTTTTATCGCATTAGGCCCATAAATCTTATTAATCCTTTAAAGTTAATGTTGTTGTGATTATGTGTTATCTTCCTCAGTGAATTTAAGTCGGCTGATAAGGGTAAGTAGTTGTTAATTCAATAGGCCCTGTCAGACGGTAGAAGTAGGAATTGAAATCTTATTAGAGTAATGTTTTAATATTTTATATCGACTCCCTTTCTTTTATAATCTATTGTAATTCGTTGTATTACATTGGACTTATATCTCTTTTACAAAGGTCGGATGTTATGACGGATAAAAATGTCTTAACACTACTAAATATTTGGTAATCCAGTAAATAATGAATCTTGGGTGTAATACTGTGTCACTTATAAAAATTAAGTTTTAATAAACTTAATGTAATATTCACATTAAGAACACAATTTAAGGTCAGGTAAACAATTAAACCCTGCTAAACATACAATAATTTCCAAAATAAAATTAAAACTTTGCAATTCCATTCTTGATAAACTAAGGCTTAACATTGAAGGTTTAAAACAAGAATACAAAATATATAAGACTAAGCTGTCCAGTGTCCAGACATATATAAGACATAGAAGTTAAAGATAGTTAATATATATATATGCACTATATTTTTGTTAAAACATCAAATCTAAATTATACAATAAAAGCCTGTTGAAGTTATTTTGATTGATGTTCAGTTAATTATTTCAGGAGCGTCTTAACATGACTACAAATCTGATTTTTTAATTTGTATTCCCTGTTCTTATAACAATTTTCATCATTCATTAACAGAACTTAAAACATGTCTCAATATTTACATTGAATTTTTAATAAATAACATAAAATTCTAATCTGTTTCTACTAATTCTTTATTATTATTATGTAACTATACTTGCAATGCAGAATCCTTAAAATCCTACATCAGACAGAAAGCCAGTAAGCAATATCAAACAGATAATACAAGAAATGAACATTTCAGCGAAGCCTTAATTACATCTCAATATGCTACCACTTCCTAATTGCCTTAAATGGTGCTCAGATGCACTTTGCTAATTAATTGAGAGATAACGTATAATGTTCACATGTTCACGGCTTGCTAATAATTTTACTACCTACTTAACTCCTTAAATTTAATTTTAACTGTTCAATGAATACAGATAGATACCCTTGAACATGAACTATAAGTAAATTTTAGTATTGCACATACTATTAATTTTAATATTATTACTTTCAGAAGTGCAAAACATGATAAATCAGGGTTTTCTAACTAAACATTTTGCTTAAATAGTGCAGGATCAGACAACATACAAACATGTAAATATAATAAATTTTGTTTAATATTACTATGTATTATGATGATATGTTGGAACCTTATGTTATAGTAGTGCATAATGATATTTGCAATAATCTTAATATATATAAATTACGTGTCACGTTGTTTGTCTGCTATGGACTCCTAAACTACCGAACCAATATCAATCAAATTTGCACACCAAGTGTAGTTTGATCCAACTTAAAAGATAGGATAGCTTACATCTCAATTTAAACCCGCAATATTATTGTATTGTAAAATATTTGTCACAATTCTAACAGATGGCGCTGTGTTGAAAGTACCAATGTTTCACATAAGCTCTAATTTAATGACATAACCACCAAAAAAGCATGGTGGTCCCCATGACTGGTGTTCTCCTACCGTTTCCCTTGACTAGTTGGCTAATATGTAATATAACAAAAACCTTAGCCACAGCAACGCTTGGCCGTTCTGCTAGTAAAATTATAAATACCATGTAAGTAATATTGCTTTACTATATTTTGAAAGTACTAAGAACTTGTAAATCTGAATTTTTTACATTCTTGGTTGAAGACTTAAATGCTTTTGTATCTTTCAATAGTACCAAGTGCTTGTTTTTACTAAGGCATATGGACAGTCTCTAATGGACAAGCAGATAAACTTGGCTATTGTGTGGAGGCTATTAATTATTAATTGTTTAGTCGACATACCACAGTATACACACATTAGATTTGAAAGTAAGTTGGCTAACAGTTGTTTTGACATAATATGATAGTTTAATATTGATTTGAATAATTATAATGATAATTAATTTTCGATTGTTAGATAAAAATAAAAATAAAGTTATAAAAGTTGATAAAAAATCCAATTCTTACTTTATTCCATTGTACGTGTTACACACTGTGACCCCGAGTGTCGACGGCCTTGTCAATACATCGAGATACATGAAATATGATATGCGATGTATTTTAAATTGCAACAATAATTAAACATATTTTTTTTCGAACTTTAGACTTCTATATTCGCTATAGCTTTATTATAATTTCATTTAACATTTTTTTAATCGAATTCTGTTCTTGTTAACTACAGCAACACCGAAGTTTTTGTAAGTCCTTTATTTTTCTTCTAAGGCTTCTTACTACGAACGTAGTGCGGTAACTTTTTACAAAGTTCCATAACTTTACTTCGTAACTGTCACTGAAGCGGGATATTAATATCTCCGGAATATCAACAGAGTGAAAATAACGATTTCACTTTTGTTAATTCTTCTTTCCCTGCATGTCAAGTAATCAGTGTCAGGATCGTACATGTACATATTTGAATTCCGAATAAACACATTTCAGTCCACCAACGGTGTCATAAATATCAATTCTGATTCGTTTATGCTATTACGTAATGAATACAGGTGATATGCAGTAGAGTTCGTAGACTAATCATCTTGCGGGGCTGTTAACGCACAAGGTGTTTAATGTTATACTTTGTATTTTTATAAGTTTTTTTTTAATTTTACAGACACCAGAAAATTAAAAAAAAAACAGTACAGTAAAATAAGGTACAATAGCAGCAAATGCTGATGCGTGTGTATTTAGGGATAAGAAAATTTCAACTAATTTAAAAAAAAATCAGTGTTGAGGAAAGCTCAAAAATCCCAGGGAGTTCATTCCATAGAGGTATCACCCACAAAAGAAAATGTTCAATAAGGAATTGGCATTACGGCCATTTTAGTCCCTCCTAGAAATCGAAGATGTTTGTTCTCGTTAGCTATACATTACACAACAAAACAGCACCGCAACAATCGTGAATCGGTCAAAGTGGAAAGATCGCAAATTTAGATTGATAAATGTCAAAATTCAATCTGTCGAATTCAAAGATATTTTATAGAAAGCGTCGATCTGTCATTTTCATACATATCAATCGTAAAATACCGATCGGTCCTCCCAAAGAAGGTTTACAAATCAGATTGACTTTCGATCCATCGATCGGTAATTGAAATTTAGTAATGAGAAATGGTAGTAGGTAGTAGAATTAGATTGGGATCGAGTATAGAAAGCGGTCGTAAGAAATCTACGTATTTACGGTACCCACGAAATAAAGTAGTCGCTAAGTCTGATTAGCAAAAGGCTTTCGAAGTGGACAAAGTTGTAAATTAATGATAAAATATAGATCTCCTCAAGAATTAATAAATATGTAATCAAGACATATTTACAGTAACCTAAAAAATATATATTAAAAATGTTCCAAATATGAATCAGTTTGCGTATGGTTAGTTTAAAGGTAAAGTTTTAAACTATTTATTCATGAATTGGTCTTTAAGAAATATATCTTTAACGAAATTTGGTTTTCGTAAGAGCTACTTATCCTTTTTTGAAGTCGTATGGTGGTCCCACAAGTGTACGTTCAATATTTATACATAGATTAGCACAGCAATATAGGGTTATTTTGTCACATATGTCTCATTTTGTATGTCAATATTGAAGATGATACGTATATTTATTGTTTGCAATCTAAAACTTTTTACGTCAAAATTTCGGGTTTTTTTCGAGTCTCCTGGAATAGTTTGGATTTGGTTTCAAGGGTTCGTCGAAGTATTACGTAACGCGTTTTTTTGGTCCTTTGGTAAAAAAATATGATGCGGGGGATTGTATTACGCGTTATTGTTAATATTATTTTCAGACTTAAACCAAATACATAGTAACTAACGAGTACACAAGGTGCCCACGAAACGTTTTACCCTTCCCTACTTCTTCCCTACTGAAAAACGTTACGGCGAGATACATGGGGGGGGGGGGGTCAATAATCTCCAAAAATTGTTTTACGTAATACTTGAACGCTCCCTAACTAATTAACTGCGTATAGTTTTAGGTCGTCTTGCTTATTAGAGGCTGTTTGCCATCTGTGAGTGAGTGAGCAGTGTTGGCCTAGTGGCTTGAGCGTGCGATTCTCATCCCTGAGGACATAGGTTCGATCCCCGGCTGTGCACCAATGGACTTACTGTCTATGTGCGCATTTAAAATTCGCTCGAACGGTGAAGGAAAACATCGTGAGGAAACCGGCTTGCCTTAAGCGGGCCCATAGACGGACCGCATGTTGCAGTCAAGACCGACGTGCAGGTTTGCTCAGGAGCCAGCGGTCCGTGTATTGCGAGAATTAGTATCTGCAGATCGCCGTGCGGCGACGGATTAGAGCAGTCGGTATCGGCTGCAACATGCGGTCCGTCTATGGCCCGCTTAAGTCCCAAAAAGTCGACGTCGTGTGTCAGGCACAGAAGGCTAATCACCTACTTGCCTATTACATTGACAAATGATCATGAATCAGATACAGAAATTTGAGGCCCAGACCTAAAATAGTTGTGGCGCCATTAATTTATTTTTTGTTTGCCACCTGTGAGACTCGAGTCTAGGCACATTACTTAGCTAGATTTTATGATGGGTTATATGCATGTACTTGTAATAGGAGGAATCCTAAAGACTGATCTCACTGGCTTCACTTCAGCACCTTGATCTGCGTTATTTTTGTAAATATCTTCTACGGTGGGTTATATAAATTAGTAAATAAGTGATTATGTATAGATCTAACGACTAATAAGCGTAAGAGTTTTCATTATGTAACAATGCGAAGTAAATAGCCTTGCCTATGTATAGAAGGCGATAACATATGAAACCTTCAACAACTGAATTCCAGACATTAACAGCGCAAGATTTAATTGTTTATTAACATATACATATTAGCACCTGTTTTATCATAATGATACAAGATAGAAACCAAACTTACCCTTACCCGACTTCAAAAAAGGAGGTTATCTGTTTAATCTGTATGTATGTACTATTATTGGAATTAGATTTTTTATAGTACAGGGGGCTAACGGATAGGAGGCTCACATGTTAAGTGATAGTGTGGGTGTGCCTATGGACGCTCAATGTCAGAGGGCTCGCGAGTGCGTTGCAGGCCTTTTAAAAATCGGTACGCTCTTTTCTTCAAGGCTAGCTAGACTAGATAATATTTAAGAATGATGGTCTATTTATGCTTCCAAGGACGTGTTTCTCGAAAACTTTTCGGCATACCGCAACAACCTTTGATTTAAATCAGGTATATAATTTCAAAACCAATTTAGGGAAAGTTTCATTAAAATCGGTCCAGTAGTTTTTATCATATGGACATCCACGAATTTAACATTTATACATTCTTTGGAATTACTATTATTTAAATGTTTTAATTAACTCTTCATTCAATGGCAGAAAAAAAAAGTTAAAGTTAGCGGCATTAGAGCTACGCTAAAATTAAAAGAACTACTTCGAAATTGAGTTTGATCAGATAACATTAGAGACATACAATTATTCACTTAATATCGCGTTAATCATTGAAATCGCTATTAAAGTTATATTGTAAGCTCGCTGTTGACTTAAAGATTTTATTAATTTCCCTTGGCAGTTCTATTGAAATTTCATTCATTTGAAGTTTATGGGTCAGACATGCATGTCTACTCGGCTCAGAGATAAAAAAATAAACAATAGTAAAAAGTGCCCGCCCGCCCATTATTCATTCTGAAACGCATGAATTGTCTAACTGTATGCGAAGGTAGTATTCTTTCAGCTCATAGGGATTGTGGAAGTGGAAATAGTGCTTAAAATTACGTTTTTAAAAAGTTGTGAAAATATTTGACGAACGTGTTCGTGTGTTTTGTACAAACGAATCTAAATTAGCTTTTGTTTGCTTAGGAAACATCGGTTTTGAGTACATGAATGTTTTAGTAATACAAATATGCAATAATGCTTATATTGATATTTAGACGATATTTAATAACATTAAATTAGATACTTCTAAATGACAAACTAGAACATCAATTAAAAAGACAAATACGGTTCTTAAAAATTGCAGCAAAGATTTCGTATAAGCGGCGGGACTTGTTAAATAATACTTTATATAATAATCACTGTTTAATATAGTGTTACAAATTTGTGTGATTTACGTTTATAGAAAGAAAAAGGAGTTGTTGAAATGTATCAGGGAAGCGGTACTTATGGGCAGTTTACTGTGGGAACACATGCCGTGCATAAAACAGAAGATAGTTAAACTATATGATATGTTCTCAAAACATGTTTTTACCATAAATGGATGGTACTCCGCGAAGTTTTATCAAATTTTGATCATCCTCGTTATTATACTACGTGATCTGTTAGTACGTGAACTTATGTTATAACTGATTATATCATCCAAATTGTACAACATTTAATGATAATAAAATGACACAAAAATCGCAATTAAAAAAAAGTCGCACGATATCCTTTTTCTTCCTATAATAATAGTTAGTGCGATTACTAAAATCATTGGTTTTACTAGATGTAGAGTTAATAATCTAAACCATTAATTACCGTTATCAGTGCGTTAGGTTTTCCTGTTTGACTTCGATATACATTACCGCATTTTACACGCTTATCAACATGCTCCTAATTTGGGAAGAACCTTGTTTCAATTTAGCTTTTATACGGGAATACTTTGCATTACAAAAGTTCAAAAATTTCACCTAATTTATGTATTGGAAAGTAACAATAGCTTTATCAAAGAGGTAATTATTTGTTTAACCTTGACCCCATGCCACATCCATGATCAACATGTCTCATTAACAAAGATATTAATAATAGATTCCACGTTATTATTTTACTTCAAAGGATAATTTAAATTGGTTCTTCATAATCTCGCTTACATAGACAATAGATATTTCAGTAGTTTACATATCATAGCGAAGTTCAGCTCATGGAAAAATATGTGTCTCTAAATGTCTCAATAAATAATAGGGTATCGATACTAAGATTAAATTCAACTTATATACTACGCTATTAAAGTATTATTCGGAGTCCCCAACGCTGAATAAATATGCGTCCATTTTTTATTTAAACTACTGGATTATTCTATCATTTTCCCTCTGTTTATTCTAAAAGCGTTCTGAGAGGTATAAAGGATGTTTCTAGGTCATCGAGCTTAACGCTTCAGATCCTTCTATATTTACCAGAGCCCCAAGCTTTGCCTGATTAGACTTAACACGCACCCACTTCACATATTGATTGGTCTCTATCAGGTAAAAGTTAGTGTCAGATAATACTTGACACCTATTGGTTGTACTAGCTGTTGAGAATAAAAAAGAAATTACACAGAGTGTTCCAAATTCAATTAAAACAATTGACATGCGTTGATTATTTCCACTGGCTGTATAAACCAAAACCTCATGAGCGAAGTGTTTAAAATTCGATAAATACAGAAGAAAGTGTTTTATTTAATATTGTAGTGTTGCAAGTTTATATGAAACGTCTTAACTTAAGCACTTAAAAGTTGTTGAAAAACGTTATCTGTTCTGTCACTAAGGTTTTATGCCTGGGCTTGCTTATTTTCGTTTTCTTAGTAAAATTGATTTTTAGATGTGAGCTAACTATAACAATAGCGGTTTTACTTCTATTCAGCAGATTTTACACACATTGTGATGACCAATATAACTTGAACCGGTGTAACTTCTCCTATCAATTAGATTGCGGTGTCATTTCCGATGGTTATTGTAACTCGCAAGCTATGCTACATACTGTTGGGTCTCCTTGCACTGATATTCATATATTGGTTCATAGACTTGAAACGTCTGTGCTATAAACTTGTTCTACATACGTTCTACATTTCTTGTGATATGCTGAAACTTTTGATGAAGCTGGTTGAGTTGTATTGACGATGGGTAAGTTGTTTGTGTAAAGCCATAGTAACAATAACTGTAATGATTTCTATGGGATTAGTCTAAATGTAATAGAATATACAAAAATAATTGAATAATTAAGAACATTCAACCTTTTTAAATAATTGTCGACTTTATAACATTATGGTTTTAATTTAGTATATTACTCGAAATGAATTAACTCTGTCATTTCAAATTGGATCTTAAGACAATCGAATAAAATCTAATTTTCTACGGTTATGTACCACAATTGTTTTGTCTACTCGAAGTGTAAGATTCAAAATCGGGACTTAGCGCTAAGCCTGACTCCCGGACGTCAAAAATATATTGGATTTTGTCATACGGCAGGCGCAGTTGGTGCTGTCTCCTTTCTGAATCTCACCCGCAGCGCTAAGTACAACTTCCATATGTCAATCCCATTACGTTCTTGAAGTAAGACTTAGTGCTAAGTTTTGAATCAGAATCTTTAAAAAACTTGTGTCATGGTCATTTTTTTTTTTACTTTTTTTTTACCTTCTTCCATTTAGATAATAATTCTTAATAAAGTTTATGTCCACGTGAGTACCTAAATATCGAAGTTATGAACGTAATTTAAAAGTAAACCTTTCGTCTTACTAAATAGAGCATATTATCTTAAAAATAAATGTATTTCTAGCAAATCTATGGAATGCTTTTTTACAGTCGCAAACAAGATTTTATACTTAATTTTTTATTTAGGCGTTACAAAAATATCAAAAGAGATGGAATTGGCAGGCGCTTAAACAATAATTGTTTATTTGTTTACGTTTCCTAAACGTACGGGTATCTTCTTTGAAGTCATTGTTTTACCTACCATTGAAATGATGAATGGTTGCGTAAATTTTTAGAGAAAAAATGGACAAATGAATTAAAAAATATCTGATCGTCTAACAAAAATGCAGTACAGAGTATATGTAATTGGTTTATTGTCAAGACGTCAAAAATATTTTGCTAATTTAAAAGTTTTTCGGGATCAATTGAACGAAAAAGTCACCTTGGACTGACCTTAATTCACGTTCCTGAACTATAGAGAGAATTGTTTCTTCAAAGTATAAACTAGCGGACTGGCTTATCCAAACAAATAAAAGTATACACGGTAATCTAAACCATATCATAATGGTGTAGAAAACAAAATCCCACGAGCGAGAATTTAACAATGAAAAATTGAATGCTATTATGAATCGCGAATATTTTTCGCCTCAAATTCAATTGTCGTTGTGAAGCTTAATATTCTTTGTTGAAATTGTTATTTTGAGGAAAGAGATAATTAGGAGGTTTTTATTTCATAATTATTACTTAAAATATATTGTATTATTAAACTGAATGGAACATTAGAATATATTAAAATATAAAGATCTTGCGAGTTGCACATGGCGTCTTCATAGCTTAGTTGATGATTGCCTAATACAATCCTGGAGGTTGATTCCCATCGAAACAATGAAACGCTTTAACTTCAGACAGGCCATGGAAATAATGTATGCGTAGAACAGACAACTTTTAAACCGTTTACCCTCAAAATAACTCCCGAAAATTGCTTGACTCCACTCTTTTTATGGTGTAGCGCTTCAGGCACCAGTTTTTTTAGTTTATTTATAATGTTTTAGCAATAATAATAAAAAATCAGTTTCGTATAGTTGAAAAGACGCAGAAAGTGTTCATGTTCTATTGGAGCGTTACTGGACTTTGAACAATAGTACCCTACTGCAGATTTTTGTTTGATGTCCGGACTGCAAAGGGCCTTAGATATTTGTAATTTTGGCGTATCCTCTAACCGCTGCAGGATTTTATTCATACAAATATTTGGCACAAACGTATTACGTTAGCCTTTTTACATTGGCAGTAGTACAACATGTATCTTATCAACGAATTCATTTTCCTAACCACTCTTTTAGCACTGAAAGTTGTATATGTCGCACGCAAGTGTCAAAACAAAGATACCACAAAAATTGTAATCGAAACAGGGCCCCTGATGTTAATCGATCGCAATGCATTATGTATATAGTTTTTAAGTTCATTTTAATTTTGTTTCCAGGTGTCGTTGCATGGGGGAAGTCAGGCATCAAAATGGGAGACAGCTTCTTGCACCTGGGGGACATAGTATCCCTCTATGCGGAGGGCTCGGTTGCAGGCTTTCTCAGCACTTTAGGGTAATTATAACCGTTATTAAAGTTTAGTTAAAATTGCTTCTATTCATATTAAGTCAGCTACACACAGATATTAAGTCATATTTCTGACTTCAAATATAGAACGTCAGTGTCCTATAATATTCACCTTTCTTTTGAATTTTTTTTAAAGTCGATTTTGTTAGGATTAAAGTAATTTAAAACTAATGATATTTGTAAATATCGACTTGCTTTTGTGCTAGAACGAACTAACGACTAACTTTAAATATTAATGTAAACAAAAACATACCAGAATTAGCACTAATGTTTTAGTTAAGGATATTTTAACAGAGATTTTACTTTTAACTCTTAATTACTCGTTATGTTTGCTTCGTCTTTAATATTTATTTTAATTTTATAATTATTTTCTCTTATTAGTAATATAATATTTGACATTCATTTTTTGTTATATTATTTCATTCTAACTTTCTTCTACCTTTTTATTTCTTTTACAAACACTGTCAGAAGTTCTTCGGACTGGTATGGTTTAGTGTGAATCTGTATCCTTTAGTTCTAGTAGCGCTAAATCTAGGAGATTAGTAGAAGTAGAAGTAGTAGTTATATTGTGTTTTTATATTTCCATTAGTACTCATCTATTTATTTATTTATAAAGTTATGGCCATAAAGAAACTTAGATTAACATAAATTTTATGGTCATGACGGAAAAAGGTAACTCACGTTTTAATTTAAGCATAATTAAGTTTAAGTCGTATTAATATTGCATGTATTTATTCAACTCTAATCTGTGCCTAAAAACTTTATGATTTTTTTTTAACGTAACCGGAGTGAGATTTAGCCTTTTAAAGTTTTTAAATTGTCGTTTAATAAAACGAGCAAGTGTTAAGAGCGCAAATACGAGTAGAAAGTCCATTAGTGCACAGCTGGGATCGAACCTACGACCTCCGGGATGAGAGTCGCAGGCTGATATCACTAGGCTAACACTGCTCATTAAATATTTGACGCTAATGGTATTTTTAAGGTTTATCACTTAAAATCATGGTAGTGCTATTATCACTTTCAAGCAAATTTGTGTTTATATCGCTAGCAAGATGATGTCTATTTTATCACATAAACAAATAGTCATAAATACAATAAACAAAATACTAAACAGGAATCTCTGAGAGTAAAAGACAATTCAAACTCTCACATATGTTCACAGAATCCGATATAAATAAACCAAACAAAAAACATAATTGGATTTCTAAATTGAACTAGGGTGTTGGCGTTTAACGTGTTCCTATATATAGCTATACTCTGTATTCTAGATTTTGTAGTTATATAAAAAAAAAAAAAAAAAAAAAAAAAATATGTTTATTATGGAACATAAGATACATGTATCACTTATTCCACGTCATTAAATTTGAAGGCATCCCTACTCATCGGCAAAGAAGACAGAGGGTGTAGGCCGAGAGAAAAAGCCGGCGTAAAAAACTCTCGGTACTCTTTTAAAACAGCAAATCATCAAACAACACTTATTTAAAACAAATATCGCAAATTGATTAGAAGTAGCCTGTCTAGCACTAGTCCCAGGCCCTTTTATCAACTAGATAATCGTTGACTTTATAGTAAGCCTTTTTTACACAGCTTTTCTTTAATACATTTCTTAAATTTATTGAAAGGCAGTGATAAAAGAGCCTCTGGGATTTTATTAAAGAAGAGTATCCCTTTCCCCAAAAAAAGAATTACTAACTTTAGATAGTCTAGTACGGGGAAATTGCAGCCTGCGTTTGTTCCGTGTATTAACATTGTGCGTATGTTCTATTCTAGTAAACTTATCACTATTTTTGTATACATACATAATATTTTCATAAATATATTGCGAGGGAAAGGTAAGTATATTAATTTCCTTGAATTTATCTCTAAGAGATTCCCTACATTTTAAATTATAGATTGCACGAATAGCCCTCTTCTGCAGGATGAAAATAGTTTCGACATCAGCAGCATGACCCCATAATAATAAGCCATAAGTCATTAAGCTATGAAAGTAACTAAAATAAACAAGTCTAGCTGTATCGACATCAGTTAGTGAGCGAATTTTTTTAACCGCGTAGGCTGCAGAACTAAGTCTCTTCGCCAATCCGTTAATATGAGGGGACCACTGAAGTAGAAGAATCCATGGTGATTCCGAGAAATACAGTTGTATCATCCAGATTCAATTCCTCACCGTTTATAATTGGTCTAGTATCCATAACCCTTGCATTTTTTGCACAAAATTTAATGCATTTTGTCTTTTTTGCATTAAGTAGAAGGTTATTCATACTAAACCAATGGACAATCGAAGACAGAGCATTGTTCACATCGTCAAAATTTGTTATTTGTCGTTTGATTTTAAAAATCAAGGACGTGTCATCAGCAAACAAAACTATCTGATGTTTTCTCTCTACCATGAAAGGTAGATCATTTATATAAACAAGAAAGAGGAAAGGGCCAAGAATTGAGCCCTGTGGTACCCCCATATCTACTGCCGACCCAGAGGACCTCTTACCATTCACTTCAACCTTCTGAGTTCTTCCGTGTAAATAGGAAGTCAGAAGATTCAGTGCGGTATTCTTGATGCCATAGTGGCGGAGTTTCCCGATTAAGGTCTCGTGTTGGACACAATCAAATGCTTTGGATAAGTCGCAGAAAACACCTAAAGCGTCATGCGACTCCTCCCAAGCCTTAACTATATATCTATATAACTCAACACCGGCATCGGCTGTCGAGCGACCCTTGGTAAAACCGAACTGATTATTATGTAATAATTTGTTTACGTTAAAATGACTTACCAGTTGATTTAATATAATTTTTTCAAATATTTTACTACAAGTAGGTAGTACGGAAATTGGTCTAAAGTTACTGGGGTCGGACATACTACCTGCTTTAAATAAAGGAATAACTTTACTATGTTTCATTAGATCGGGAAACTCGCCACTTTTAATACAATTGTTGAAAATTATAGCTAGATGGGGAGCAATTACATCAATTATGCTACTAATTATTTTTACAGAAATACCCCAAAGATCGGTAGTGTTCTTAATATCTATGGTTCTAAATATCCTCACTATATCGTCGGCACCAATGGGTCGGAATGAAAAACTGACCTTGCACTCGTTTACATTATCTTTGAGCAGCGATTCGGCGAGGGCGGGAGATGATTGAAGAGACTTAGTAGTCGAAATTGGAATGTCAGAAAAGTACTTATCAAAAACAATCGCTATCTCTTCGTTAGATTTGATTATAGTGTTATCGACACATAGTTCGATGTCTTGATTGCGATCCCTGACTCTTCCAGTTTCACTATCAATTATCTTCCAAGTCATTTTAGTTTTATTGGTACTATTTTTAATCTTGTTTTTGATATTTAAGGACTTGGCCGCGTAACAAACTTTCTTAAATAATTTCGAATAATTTCGAACATAAAGAATAAATTCTTCATTATGATTGTATGACTTTTCAGCGTAAAGGTCATACAACCGTTGTCTACTTTTATAAATTCCCGCTGTCGCCCAATCACTAAACGATTTACACTGCGAATGAGAGACTTTCTTTGGGGTAAAGATGGTGTTGAACTCTTTATTAATACAATCACTTAGATTGTTGTATTGTGTATCAACGGTAGTACCTACCGGTAATAAAGGTAGGCGTTTACCTATATTATGTCTAAATCTCACCATTCGCTTTTTTATTCACTGGAACAAACACACTGCTCTTATTTACTTGTTTCACCACTTTACATTTTAGCGCCACTAACTGTCCACAATGATCTGAGCTAAGATCAGTTGTAATTGAGGTTTGCATTGCCTCTGCATCTGTAAATACATTATCTATACATGTAGCAGTGGAGCTTGTAATTCTAGTGGGCTCAAGAAACAAGTTAACAAGATTGTAAGATTTTAATAACAGATTGAATTTTTTACTAATGGAGGTATTTTCTAATAAATTTATATTGAAGTCACCACATACAATAATATACTTATTGTTCTTAAAACTAACTTTACACAAAATTTCCTCCAACTTTTCTTCAAAAAAATCGTAAGATGCACTTGGTGGTCTGTAAACACTTAAAATAATGCAATTCTCAATCTCTATACAGGCTACTTCCAAAGAGTGTTCTACAGACAGACACACGATGTCATTACGCTCTTTATACTTTAAATTTTTATTAACAATAATCAAAGAGCCCCCATGAATCGCCGACAATCTGCAAAACGAACTTGCAACTTGGTGCTGATCAAAGTTAAAGATGATTTGGCATTCTCTAAGCCAATGTTCGGTAATGCATAGGACATCAATTTTACTTGATTTTAAAAACAACTCCAATTCTAATTCTTTGCCCAACATACCTTGCATGTTTTGATGCATCAAGTTTAAACAGTTGTTGTTAGTAATATAACATGTTTGTGTTGAGCTGAGTTGTACTAAATTATTGCTAGAGTTTGCCTCTATTGTCACACTATCTAATTTAAATTATTTATACTTAATGAAGTGCTACTGCAAGTATCACTACATTCACTTAAGCTAAGCTGCTCAATAGAAGCAGTTGTCTGAAAAGCTAGCTGCTCAATAGAAGCAGTTGTCTGAAAAGCTAAATGTTTAGCTTTAGTTGTAAATAAAAAGTAAGATAGCATAGTAGCTATCTGTTGTAAATAATAATTAGGTAGGTGGAACCTATCCTTTGTCAATACATACTTATTTTTAAATATACAATTTATGTCCATTAAATTAGGTAGTGTACCTAAGCCACAATTTAATTGTATATTGTTAGTAGTTAACGTATTGTGCAACTATGGTATAGTCTATGATATGATGACGTTGTCAAATTAATGACGTATATAGTAGTTATAGTCCCGTTAACAATTGATGGAAGACGGAAGGCCTTCAAAAAATATCAGCGAAGTATACGCAGAAATGTATGCCATGTTGCAGGCCCTCACACATTCCATAAAACAGTGTTTACCAACCGTTTGTCCCTAGTCATAATTTAGGCTCGGGTTCTATATTTAGAATTGGACTTGTTTTTTAGAAAGCGTATTTCGTATATCTGTAGAAAACTTTCCAATGCCCTATTTGACGGGATTAAAAAGAAACCATTTCCGATTATTCAATTTAAACCTTCATAATTTCAAGACCCGGCCTAAACGCTCGACGCTACTTGACGAGTCATACCACGTAAACAAACTTCAAGTTTTTGAAGTTATACTTCTTTAGGCGCGTTATGAAAAATTTATGAGAGTGAAATTTTACGATGCGCGCGCACCTGTGACACAAAATTGGCAGTGTGATTATAGCGTGCGCGAGCGAGATAGGAATAAGACAATCTACAAGTAAAAAGAAATAGAATATGCGTGAAGTTCGTATGCCAAGAATTTTGAATGACCATAATGACATTTGTCATTTACCTTTTAAACAAATAAAGCAGTTTTGATTAATTTTTCAAAGAAATTTATTAATTTTATATTGTGCAATACTGCCAAAGCTACAACATACTTCTTAGTGTTTGGTAGAGATGTTCTAAATATATAATTATATATACTTTTAACTAAATAGAATTTATGTTACACTTAATGTAAGAGAATAATAATAAATAATTATTTATTTAATTTTTCAAATGTAAACTGAACTTAATTGACTATAATGACTCCTTTTCCAGTCTTTGATTATTTAATTGTAATTAATTATTTGCATGCAATCAAAAACTATTTTTAATAATGCCAAAGAAGTATAACTTCTTACGCGCGTACATAAGTACACGCACCCTTTTTTTTTTACGTGTTAATTATCATTCTTAAATTTCACAAATACATACATTATATTTTGATCAAAATCAGTTTCTTACGTAATTAAATTCAAAACAGTGTTAGGAATAGACAGACGATGTCTTATTATTTACAAGCATGCTAGGTCATAATCGATTCGACTAAACTGTGACCGTTTTATGTCTTGCGACTGAAGTATCAAGCATTTTAGTACTGACTTTTTGACAAATTAAAGTTTTGAAGTTATGTTTATACGGATTACTATTAATAACGCTTTATTTTTCATACTGTACCTAATTTATATAGAAATAGTAATTTCGAGAACCGGTAAGATTATAACGGAAGCTACTACGGATAATTTGCTATTTCGGTTGTTTGATTATTCACTAAGATTTGAAACCACATCCTTCACCCTCAACCCCTTTTGTAAATTTGGATGTGACCAAACTAGGTCTGAGGCAGACTAAATTATTTATAATCCTAAATTATTATTTGAAGCTAAAATGCAATTGCATATACTAAAACTAATTATTTTTATTAGGTATTATTTGAGAATTAATTGTAATTTTTTTTAAGGTTGGTAGATGACAGATGCGTGGTTTGCCCTGAAGCTGGCGACCTTACTGATCCACCCAAGAAGTTTCGAGGTATTTATTATATTAATTATTACTTTTCATTAATATCGATTTTATGTCTGTCTGAATATAATACTTCTAGATTATCTTAGTAAAATTTGTTCGACGGTTGGTAATTAGACTCTGTGAAGGACGAGAGGCTGGCCTGTGCCCGCATTACATTTTAATTACTTACCGTAATTGGAATATACAGTCCGTTTATGTAAAAATAGTATGTAAATTGTATAGTAAAACTAAATTTTGTGTAATAGGACCACATAGCTAATCAATCAAAATCAAAAAAATTGTATTCGATAGACGAATGTTAGTTCTTGGAAGCGTCTATATGTTTATTAGAATTATATAAATAATTATGTCAGGCATAAAAAGTATCGTAATAGCAAATCAGCAAAAATTAATTTCCATTTTCAAACTTTTATAATAAGTCAATTGGACTTATTAAAAAAAAGTATTTATGCCAACAATTTAGATTTAAAATTATAAACTTTCCAGAACTTTCGCGTGCGACCAAGCATGACCACGGGTTGATACAAAATTGTACAATTGGATTTTGTAAATTGTTTAAAAATTATGTATTTTTAAACGTATGATGCACACTATTATATTATTATAATACAAATCAGTAACAGCCGCGTGATACATTAGAAACTTACGAATCACTAAATGTTCTTTTAAATTATTTTAATTTTTATATAACCCAACTGATATATTTCAGATTGTCTGTTCAAAATATGTCCTATGAACCGGTACTCCGCACAGAAGCAGTTCTGGAACACTGCCAAGCAGTCAGCGAACGCCAACGCCGACACAGACACGGGGCTTTTGAAGAGGCTACATGTAAGTAGATGGTGGTCGTCAGTTGTTACTTTTTGTATGAAAAACTATAGCCCATAGATAATATTCGAAGGACCTCAGGGGTTTTGTACTATTCTCAGTACTTACCCTAAGACTAGTACTTAAGCCGTATGTTCTAATACGTTTTTGACATACGGGAAAATACTTAACGCCCAGTCTGGACTCTTAAATATTTAAATATGAAGTGTGATTATGTAATCTCGGTTCAAGCCTGTGTCACTTTTGCGGTTCCTATTCTACCTATTGTACCTCCTATGTATCTATTCTGTAAAATCCGGAACTTTTAGTTGTACTTAAGTAACTCTTAACAATATTTAAGCAACTATCTTTATCACACAGTACAATCATAAATTTATAAAAAATATAATAATAAAATTTAGATATAAGACTCGACAATCTAAAACCAGTCAAATTAGTTTGCCTATATTGATTTCAAACAATTGAACACTATTAATAAATATATATTAATTAAACTCTCTCAATTACTGCGGCAGGTAGCTGAATAGGGGATTAAAGTACTTGAACACAATACATTGCGGATTGAACCACTTAATCCGCATATAATAGTAGTATCGTACTGTGATAGTATTTGTAGAATTATATTTTTAAATAAATAAGGTTTATTGGCCAAGATAGACTAATTATTATTGATATATACTACTAGTATTGAAACACGGGCTACTGTGCCGAGACTGGATGAATATTTGTAAAAACTAGGATTTTTAAAACTACCTTATCTGTTGAAGCGTTTATATAAGTTTTTCTATAATAAATAGGCTCCATACTATAGACGAATTCGAAGATTAAATTACGCGCCTTAAGCCATATAAGGTGACACTAACTTAGGTATTTGTCGAACACTATATTTATAAACGCTTTGTAATGCTTTCTATTAAAAGCTATTTGTCCTAATATGCGAAGAAGACTATAATGATAATAATCAAAGACTATTGATATTTTTTTAAGTACAATTCTTTGCCAAGTGTAATATTTCTCGAAGATCTAAAAGATTGTGATGAAATATTATTTGTTCTGCCGCCGACACACTTTGATCGATGGAGCCATTAAATGCCTAGACAGATCTATTAGATCTTGTGGTATTTAGATTGATAATATTTATTGCTCATTTCGTAATGTGTTTTTAAAAGAACAGTGGTTTTTATAAAATAATCGAATTGAAGTCCTCAATCATTCTTCCATTAAGAGATTTATAATAAGAGCGCCTTTGTCCGAATAATTATAATCAAATACGGCAGTTATTGGTACCACCACTATGTGACACCACCTACCCACTGAAGTATTTTCGAAAGAATTCGACTTAGGGCCCTTCAAGAAAAGAGCGTACCAATTCTTATAATACCGGCAACGCAATCTCGAGCCCATGGTCGGCGGTAACATAGGGTGAGCATCCAGCCAATTAGCCCCTGTTCTATAAAAAAAAATACACATCTTATCGATTTTTTGAAGTCGGTTAAAAATAGAGGCTAGACATTCAAATCGATTCAGTTAATATTGTTTTCTGTCATACAATTACGAATTAAAACGCGTTTAATGATAAATAAATGATGACGTAGCAAATTATGTCTGTTGAATTAACTTATTCCGACAAAAGAGGTTTTATGTTATTTAAGGTAAAGTTATCTCTAGATTTAACACTTATAGCTATAAACTTATTGTTTCAGCATGCTGCGGAAATTGAAAAGAAGCAAAATGATATGGAAAACACAAAAGTCCTCGGAACAGTAGTGCAATATGGTAGTGTCATTCAACTACTCCACGTCAAGAGTAACAAATATTTAACTGTAAGTGGACATAATGGTTACAAGAAGTATATAGGTTTATAGGTATATATACCATCTTCTTGAGTTTACAGAATCATATAATAAATATATTCAACAATAAGTATTTAAAGTCTTTTACCCTTTTAAAAAAAAGTAAATGTTTATTTATTTATTTTCCTTATTTCATATTTTTACAGTAACTAAATAAGAATACAATAGAAAACTATACTAAAAACATAATATACTTAATCATAACAAGTAAAAACTTATAACTAATTATAAATAATGCATTTCTTGTGAATTCAGTTGTATTCAACTAAATATATCCGTCTCACAAGCAATAGTGTATAGGGTGCGCATGACACGCGTAAATGGTGCTTCTCTGATTCGTACACGCCCGAGGCACTGCCAGCAATAGCGACCGCTTACCACGCCGAGTGTGGTTATTTGGCACACGCAGCCCCAGTCTCTAGTGTTCTACGTCTTCTAATTACTACAAAATATTGCTATTGAGTACTCGATTAATAATAATTCGTAATGTAAAGTTTATTTTCGTAAAAATAATTTCTAATATAATTTCACCGTTATGTAACATACTTACTTTACAGGTGAATAAAAGATTGCCTGCCTTATTAGAAAAAAATGCGATGCGTGTACATCTTGATGCGAATGGGAACGAGGGATCGTGGTTTTATGTTATCCCCTTTTATAAGCTGAGATCGACGGGTAAGTTTTAAAGATGATTGTTTTTCGCACTTAATTAACAAAAAGTGCTAAGGTGACAAAAGTGAAAGTAAAGAAAAAAACCTTTTAAAACTTTTAGTTCTTGTAGAGATGGCCACTGAATCGTTCCTGTCATACCTTACCATTTTATATAACGTATTTTGTATGCGCTTGACAAAACATGCGAGAGAGTACTTAGTATAAACATTGTTTTTCAGGCGACAACGTGGTGGTGGGTGACAAAGTGATCCTAAACCCTGTAAATGCTGGGCAGCAAGTGCTTCATGTGTCTGCCAATCACGAGTTACCAGATAATGGTGGATGTATGGAGGTAAGGGTTTGAAGAGTGTTGAATGAAGTCATAATTAAATAACCAGTCCTGAGTTTAATAATTCACATTTTTAATTGATAATTAAATTAGCGTTTATAGTGTTAAAATGTTTATTTGTATATTATAAGCGTATTTTTAATACACAAATATAATCTTTATACTTGACACATATTAATAAAACTTTTAAAAAAATAAAATAATTCCGAATTCAGGCTGCTGAAAAGAGAAGACCAGACTTAGTGCTAAGTAATACTAAGTATGTCAAATGCAGGTATTTTTGACAGTTCTGGCTAAGTCTAGACTCTGAATATTTTCATATTCAGATATAGAATTTGCCTTTTGAGTAAAGTAGCACAGCATAGAATTATATTATAGAATTTTATTTAAATAAAGGATGTTTGTAACGTATACGTACGTAACGGTCGCTTTTGTCAAGCTGTCTCTGTTAATCAATTCTTCTTTTATACAACACAGTGAAGATAAGTGTTGACAATGCGGTTATAATTTCTAGGTGAACGTAGTAAACTCGTCAACGTCCTGGAAGGTCACTCTATTCTTAGAACACAAAGAGAACCAAGAAGAGATCCTCAAAGGTGGGGATGTAGTGCGACTCTTCCACGCCGAACAAGAGAAGTTTCTTACCATGGACGCGTATAGAGAGAGACAGCATGTGTTTTTGAGAACCACTGGCCGGTCCAGTGCCACTGCCGCCACTAGTAGTAAAGCCTTGTGGGAGATTGAGGTAAGTGGGAAAAGCTTTCACAATAGCAAAAAAACAGTATACATACGAATAATTTTAGATCAAAACTATTGAATAGTAGAAACCCTATTATCAAAACCATAGTATCAAAAATTTAGTATTCCTACAACTACTAAATATTGTTTAAAAAAAAATCTTTAAATGAAATACTACAAAAGATAAATTAGGATTTTAATAAAGGCTTTGAATGCCTATACAGTCTATTGAAAACGAAGACATAATTGACATTATTCCTCAAAGGCCGGCAACGCACCCACTGGTTGTCCATGGTGTGCGATGATTATCCTTTTTGGGCGTCCCGATAGGACACATTTAGACATTGTACATAGAATATATGAAATGCTAAGTGTTAAACTTTGTGCTAGGTGGTTCAACACGATCCATGCAGAGGAGGTGCGGGTCACTGGAACTCCATATTCAGGTTTAAACACCTCGCTACTGGGCACTACTTGGCCGCCGAAGCCTGCCCGAAAGCCTCGTAAGTTGATACCATTTAATTACATAACTTTTTTTCTTTCTTTACAATTTACGTCTTAAATCTTGGAAAGAGACAAAAAGCTATCGTTTTTAAATGAATGTATTAAAATGCCTCAACAAAATATATTGATTTTCAGAGAATCAAGCAACGATGGCTTAGAACCAGCATATCAGCTGATTTCAGTACCGCACTCGTCAGAAATAGCGACGCTCTTCGAATTGGACCCTACCACAATGACTCACTCGGACGCACCCGTGCCACAGAGCAGTTATGTTAGGTTAGTGAACACAGTACTATAAAAAGATTGTTGAGTGGAAAGACGGTCCGTTCGAAATGAAGGTTTAAAGTTAGAATTCGAACTTTAGCTTTAAACACAAGGAAAGGGAGAGAGTGATTGAGACCAATTGAGAGAGAGTGAGAAGGACGAATTACCTTATAGAAATTCTATATTTTTAAATTAAAATTTCGTATAGAGAATTTATGAAATATTAGTATTTTATGTTTTAGGCAAAATAATTTATTGAAATCTTAAATAACAAATTGTTAATTAAAATGCCACGTTTATATTATCAAAGAAACAAATTAAAAAAAAATTATAATGAGTATTAATTATAGGCATTTTTAATATTCTAATGACAATTAAATTTATTAAAAAGTGTCGGAAATCAAAAGTTTTAGATTTGTATAAATATGAACAAGACTTAAAAATTAGTTTGGCAAAGAAGTTTTACTTCTGACATGTGTACTTTGTACGCACGCACTTTTTTATTGGTATTTTAGTATAGTATTATAAAAAAAATCAAGTTATTTAATGTGACAAAACTTGCAGAACAAAAATATTACTTTATATATATTTGTCCCCAGATTACAACATCTTTGTACGCACACCTGGGTTCATTCAACATCTATACCCATAGACAAAGATGAGGATAAACCTGTCATGTCCAAGGTAAATAAATAAATCGTTTATATGAAAAGAAAGATACATTCAGATAGATTAATTATACAATAAAACCTCTCAACCAGCCATATTAAAATAGGCATCTATATCGTATTAATAATCATAATGTCATAATAATAGACCACAAGCCCACGAACAAAAAATACCTGTGAAATTACCCAACGTGAATTACGTTTAGAAGGCTGTTACTATATCTGAAAATAACTCTGAGCACTATGCCGTCATTTCTGAGCGGTACATGTGAGTACGTGAGTGAATGGAATTTCTCATATACGAAGGAGGAATTTCGACTAATTATTAATGTACGGCTTTGTTATAAGTGTATAGATGATTAAAAATAAATGTCGAAAAACCTAGTGCCGTACTAAAATGATGGTGCCGGAAGTCGGTGCAAATTTTTAATTCGACAATAGTTGCAGAAGCAATATAGGTCATTTATTACTGTACGGCATTTGTGTAATTCCTTTTGGACACATATACAGATACTTTACCCGTAAACGCCGTACATATTTCCAGCGGAGCGGTCGAAAGCCAAGGGTCGCAACCCTACTCCTACACCCATATACCCTAAGGTCATTGTAAAATGTATGGCAACATGTTCAAAATATTATTTAACACGGACAATAATGTTTTATAATTATGCCGTCCAAAAATTATAGTTAATATTTGTGTAAATAAATATTTATCGAAATTTCAGGATTTACCGAGCTCTTACTGCTGTAAAATCAGAGAATAATGTACGGCAACTTGTTTTTTTACATAATGTTACTAAATATTACCGTTGTACCTTATAGCCGTTCATTATAAATGGTAACAAATAAAAATATTATGATAAAAAATAATATGAAATTTCCGAAATTTAGATGATTTTTCAAATATTCCTAGAGTAATATGAGGAGTAATATTTTCAAAGATTATTGTTATTTTATATGTAAGAAATATAAATAAACAAAAAAAACCAGATGCCGTACATTTTACTCCAGATTATTCTTTACAGCTGATAAAAATTTCGACGACGTTTGAGGTGTCCCTTAAGGTCATTAATAACTGTACGTATCTGAGTATACTACCATAAGGCTGTAAAGTATATTTACAGCCTTATCATACCAGCAGAGAGAGGTAAAGGAAAAATATTTTTAACAAAAATAAAAATATAATACAGGGCGTCCCGAAGTTATAGGATATGAAGGGAAAGTACCTTTAATATCGTAGATAGGGTATTTTACTGAAAGAAGACTTTATGTTATTTTTAAAAGTTAGAAATTGTGCATTCAAAGATTTTGTAAAAATTACTTGCCTCGTCTGGAAATCGAACCGGCTTAAATGTAAAAAAAACACCCCTACTTTTATGATGCCAATCGAAAGAATTACTAACTTTTAAAAATAACATAAAGTCTTCTTTTGGTAAAATACCCTATCTACGATATTTAAGGTACTTTCCGTTCATGTCCCATAACTTTGGGACGCCTTGCATTAGTAGGCGGTGGTATAATCTGCCATTTCATAGACTAGCGGACTATCGAAAGTGTACGGCACTTATCTTTTATTGAAGATTGTCTAAAGTACTAATAACCTGTGTTACTGCCGTACAGATAAAAGTCACCGGAAAATGACTCTTTTCAGAGTGAAGTAATTTACCCCATACACCTATGTGTTCCACGAAAAATGTACGGCATTCTGGAAAATATTATCTATTTTTAATTTTATGTTGTTCTATATCATCATCACCTATATGATAATCAGACATATGTTGCGACCCTTGGCTTTCCACCGCTCCGCTGGAAATATGTACGGCGTTTACGGGTAAAGTATCTGTATATGTGTCCAAAAGGAATTACACAAATGCCGTACAGTAATAAATGACCTATATTGCTTCTGCAACTATCGTCGAATTAAAATTTGCACCGACTTCCGGCACCATCACTTTAGTACGGCACTAGGTTTTTCGACATTTATTTTTAATCATCTATACACTTAAAACAAAGCCGTACATTAATAATTAGTCGAAATTCCTCCTTCGTATATGAGAAATTCCATTCACTCACGTACTCACATGTACCGCTCAGAAATGACGGCATAGTGCTCAGAGTTATTTTCAGATATAGTAACAGCCTTCTAAACGTAATTCACGTTGGGTCATATCACAGGTATTTTTTGTTCATGGGCTTGTGGTCTATACAGAACAATGTTGTCAAAATGTATGATCTAAAAACTCTCCCACAATAAAGGCACCTTGCCTTTAAAAACTTGGGTAAGCATAATTGTTTAAAATTTGAAATCCATATTTGTTTTTTTTATAACCTTTACTATGTTTTCACATAATCAACATTATAAAACGTTCTGCCATAATAGTAAATACACAAATTAACCAATGGATTTTCAGGTCGGTTGTTCAGTAATAAAGGAAGATAAAGAAGCATTCGCTCTAATATCTGTATCGCCCAGCGAAGTAAGAGATTTGGATTTCGCCAACGACGCATGTAAAGTGCTGTCTGCTCTCTCTACAAAACTGCATCAAGGAAACATTGAACATAATGAGATGAAGTAAGTTTGAACTCTATAAAATACTAGCTACGAGTTTTAATAAATCAAATAGTTTTTACGAACGGTCGAAGAGATAATCTGGTTTATTCGATATAATAAAGTTTTGCCTAAATTAGCAAAAACTATCTTTGTTTTACTAAGCGAATGTAAAATCGGTCTTTAAAATGTCCAAGTGTTTGTCAGTTATCCAAATAATAATCCATATAATAAAATCATACCGATCACTTTGACTTCTATTCAATTTGATCGTATTAGTATATGCAAATATTTTTTTCTTTTTACAGGGCCCTAACTTGCCTCCTTCAAGACATAGTGTACTTCATAGCTGGGTATGAAAATGAGCCCAATAAATCAAAAGCTCTAGATCTCGTCGTGGAAAACCCTAATCGTGACAGACAGAAGTTGCTAAGAGAGCAGTATATTCTGGGACAACTGTTTAAAATATTGCAAGTGAGTTTTTTGCATAATTCGATAGTCTCACTTTACCTTCATATCATACACGCTTTGAATTATCTTAGTACTTCAGTTTCATATAATATCTACAACAAATTATTAAAAATGTGTATATATGGATTACGTTTATATATATGTAGACAGACTAGACATTTAATTAAAGGTCGATATTCAATCAACTCGCTAAATTTCCGTCAGGCAATTGACTGAACGAAACGTTTAACGAGTTTCCTAAACGTTCCTAGACAACATGACGCATTTCAACTTTGGTAGGGTGGTAGGACCAAGATATTTGATTGGAAAAAAATATATATTTTCCTATACATATTGTCGTTTAATATTTCATTATTTAGGAAAATGAATAGCCAATAACTAACATAATAACTACTTTACTGCGACATATATATAACCATGATTTACTAAATTGTATATTCCTGCGCGAGTCATGTGATCTGTCTAAAAATTAGTATACTAATAGCAAAACAACCTTCTTCGTAGTTCTTAAAAGTTCAAACTATATGTTTTAATGTTATTTTTAGTATGTAATTTGTTTCTAGGGTCCATTTGAAGAATCTTCGGAAGGCGAACCGTTCCTAAAGATCGAGGAGCTCTATGATCCCAGATACGCGCCCTACAAGTTTATATTCAGACTTTGCTATAGAATATTACGATTGAGCCAACAGGATTATAGGAAAAATCAGGTATGTATTTTATTGTATTATAAAAAACCTATAGAAAAAGTATAATCAAGTAAAAAGTAAAGTTTTTGAAGTTGTACTTCTTTTGGCGCGTTAGGGAATAATGATGCGAGTAAATTTTTACAATGCGCGCACACCGTCACAAAAAACCGACACCCTGAAGTTACCTATAGTCAATATTTAAGGTTTTTCTAACGCGTGTACATAAGTACACACACGTTTTTTTTTAAATATCCTTTTATTAAAAGAAAACATAATTTATGATATTTTAAATTTAAAATATTCTGCGAGTAATGCCTTGTGTCATTTACATTATATCAATTAAGTTAAAGATACATTTTGTTTACTATTCGCGATGTTATGAGTGCATTTATTTCTCAACAGGAATACATAGCCAAGCACTTCGGCTTCATGCAAAAGCAAATCGGTTACGACATATTAGCGGAAGACACGATCACTGCCCTCTTACACAACAACAGGAAGTTGTTGGAGAAACACATTACCGCTGCTGAAATTGAGACTTTTGTTGGTACGTACATTCGAAATTCTAATAGGTGATCCAAGATGTATGTTAAATCTACCACCGCTATTTAACCTTTTTCTACAGGTCTGGTCCGCAAGAACATGAAGACATGGCAATCTCGGTTCTTGGACTACCTGAGTGACCTTTGTATCTCCAACCGGAAGGCCATTGCCGTAACGCAAGAGTTGATCTGCAAAAGCGTCCTTTGTGCAAATAACGCTGACATACTTATTGAAACCAGGTTTGTGGACAGATTTTAAAAACGGTTCCTCTTTCTGGTACTACAGTGACCGATTGCTACTTCCATAGACGCGAGATAGTGGAGCTATAGCTCCTAGCTAAAAAAACATTATAATGTTTTTTTTAATTTATTTTGAATTTATTGAGTTTTTTAAATTTATTTTGCGGCATAATTATCTTTTACTATTCATAATTTCTCATTTTCTTTACAGATTAGTGACCACAAAATATGAGAGTAAGTCTCTGGACGATGGTCAGAATTATTCCGTAGATGTTATATTGCTATGGAATAATAAACAGGTAACGGTATGAAGAGCTTCTATAATTTCGACTCTAAATTTCGTCTCTCGTTTTAGACGTGTGAACTTTTTTTTATTTTTATTAATAAATTAGCTTTTTGGCATTGTCTGCCGTAAACGTACCATTATAAAAGAAGGATGTGTGCAATAAGATTACTATTATTTTCGCAGTGCAAACGCCTTCTATCACAGTTAGCGGCGGAAGCAAAGGCAGACCCTCGTTGTGAAGCGGCAGCCATCTTGGATTACTACAGACACCAACTTGACTTATTCTCAAATATGTGCCTTAATAGACAATACTTGGCTTTAAACAGTCTTTCTCAACAACTTCATATCGATCTAATTCTTAAGTAAGTTCTTCTTTATGTTATCTTCATACGTATGTATGGCTGCATTAAGTGCTCTACGGAATATCATTATTTGTTTGCGGGAGTACGTTACGCCCAGGTTCTTTGTCTAATAGCACTAAACGCGCGTTTAGATTCCCGGATTCGGACGTACAGAGCACGGACGCGCTCGTCGCAGGGTCCTCGACCGGACGGATGCCCAGCGGGCCCTGCTCTACTAAAGGCAATAATTTATACGATAGTTCTGGACAACAGATGTCCTTACGGACCATCCGTATAGCACTTAATACAGCCTAATACATGTGCGTATACGTATTTGTAGGGTTAGGGACGATGTTTATTAAAATAATAACTCTCCAAATAAATTTATTTACAACAAATTGTTCTAAGGTTCCTTTGAAGCTTTAGAGCGTTACACCCGTCGCCGTTTAGACTGATTATATTAATTTTATTTATTAAATAACAAACATATGAACAGATGCATGTCAAACGAGTCGCTTCCACATGAAGTGCGAGCATCATTTTGTCGGCTGATGCTTCACCTTCACGTGGATAGAGACCCACAAGAACCCGTCACGCCGGTGAAATACGCTAGACTATGGACGGAGGTGGCTGATACCATACATATACACGAGTAAGTATTTATTATTGGATAGGTAGAATCATATTATCTAATATATAAAATTCTCGTGTCACAATGTTCGTTCCCATACTTCTCCGAAACGGCTCGACCGATTCTTATGAAATTTTTTATGCATATTCAGTAAGTCTGAGGATAGGCTACTATCTATCTTTCAAACCCCTAAGTCATAAGGAGTGTCCGCCCCAAATATTTTGTTTTTATTTTTTATTTATTTGGTTATATTTTTTTATGATACAGCATACAAAAATATATACAAACCCTAATTTTCACTCCTCTACGATCAACCCCAATTTTTAAACCCCAATAGTAGATAGTTATTTTTATTGAACTTTAAAAATGTTTCCTAGAAATAATATACTTACTTGGCAAAACAAAGTTTGCCGGGTCAGCTAGTTTACTATAAGAACAATGCGTTTGTATGGATATTTAATTAACTTTAATAGTACGGGCATAGTAATAAGGGCACAACGAATAATATAACTGCGTGTAAATTTTAATTTATTTTTCTCACAATAATAAATATTTTACAAAATAGTTTTATTTGTTGATAAGATAAAGTACTTTTGAAGAAATGTGTGATGTCTTGGTTAATGAAATTTGAAAAATTAATCGTTTTCCATACAATACAACCGATACAAAATATCGTACAACTTCTATAACTTGCAGCTACCAATGTGTGCGCGGCGGACCTCACTCTACACGTGATATAGTAAAGAAACAGTTCTCTTCAACAATTGAGTTTGTGGAGAGCTACCTCTGTAACGTTGTCAAGATGACCTGGTATTTTGGAGACCACGACCAGAATAAATTGACATTTGAAGTAGTGAAATTGGCCAGGGAACTTATATACTTTGGGTTTTATAGGTAAGTGATAATTAAGGTAAATAGCAATCCAATCAATCGCAAGAATCATGAAAATATTCATTAATAGACAGCCCCAGCTCTTTTCACGGATTTTATATTGACCTAAATATGTTAAATGAGAGCAGTGTTGGTCTAGTGGCTTCAGCGTGCCACTCTCATACCTGAGGTCGTAGGTTCGATCCCCGGCTGTGCACCAATGGACTTTCTTCCTATGTGCGCATTTAACATTTGCTCCAACGGTGAAGGAAAATATCGTGAGGAAACCGACATGTCTTAGACCCAAAAAGTCGACTGCGTGTTTCAGGCACTGGAGGCTGATCACTTGCCGATTAGATTTAAAAATGATCATGAAACAGATTCAGAAATCTGACGCCAAGACCTATAGAGGTTGTAGCGCCACTGATTTTTTTACTTTTTTAAATATGTTAAAAATAGTTTTGTTAAGTTTACCTAATTTGTTTTGTTAACTTAAAAAAACCTATTGTTGTATGGAAAAATAAATAATAAAGCTTTAATAATAAATAAGTAAATAATAAACCTAATTTTGTAAGATTCCCTTAATTGATGTATTATCTATATAACTGAAGTAAATGTATATAGAATATGAAGTATCAGCACTAGTTTATTTAAAAAAAATATTACAGCTTCAGCGATCTATTACGTCTCACCAAAACTCTCCTAAGTATATTGGACAGTGTGACCACCATTGATTTGCTAGACGATACACGTGCACTAACTGGAGACGTTGAATGTAAGTATTTCTTACTTCGCATAGTAGTATAGTTTAGCTATTAGTCTACCTATTAATAATATTCAACTAAGTATTTCTCTGTATCTATATATAAAATACTATTTACAAGCAGCCCAGGATGTTGAGATAAAAAAGAAAAGTAAGTGTTCACTTCATCACTTTTATTAAGTAAAATGACGGCTCATTGGTCTAGTGATTAGTACCCCTGACTGCGAATCCATGGGTCCCGGGTTCGATCCCCGGCTGAGACAAACATCTAATATGTATTTATATGTCTATCTATCTATAATATGTATGTATATCCGTTGTCTAGTACCCATAACACAAGCTTCACCAGCTTAGCATGGGACTAGGTCAATTTGTGTGAATTGTCAAAAAGAAAAAAAAAACGTGTTTTACTTACTTTTATGTTGTTAATGTCTTTCAGCTGAAGGTGGCGTGTTACGCACAATAGGAGACATGGGAGCTGTAATGACTTCCATCACGTTAGGAGCTGCTAATGTGAGTAAACTATTTTACATGCGATTTAAAAGAGTGGCGGAGAGTTTATTGCCAGTTCTTCTCTTCCGTTCGCCCTTGATTTGAGAACTGGCAGTAAATGTAAAATTAGAAGCATTAATATGTATTTCTTTACTGACGAGTCATAAGTGTTCATTATGTTACCTACATGATTAAATGATTTTTTACATTACATTTAGAGACATGACAATTGAATTACAATAAATAACAAAATAACTGAAATTTTTACTTTACTTTATCATTTTAACTGGAGTAATATCAATTTCATATATATGTTGAAAATATACTTCGTTTACTATATTCACAAACTTTCGATTCTACCTTCAAGAATGTTTTATTGTAGTGTTAAAATTCTATCTTCAAAAATTTTTTACTGCAAAGTTAATTTTAAATTTTAAAAATTACTATGATGAGAATGAAAAATTATTTCAGCAAGTGGTGAGCGGCGGGAACGCGCAACGCAGCCCATCTGCCCTCGCGCTGGCGCGAAAACATCCACTCGTTATGGACACCAAACTCAAGATCATTGAGATTCTACAGGTAAAATTATTTTGTAACTTTTTTTTAATTTCTTTATTTTACAAAATAATATATTACAATCATAAAGTTACACTAGAAAACAGCTGTGGTTTGTATTAATGTAACCATAGCAGTCTTGTTTAGGAGCGCGACAAATGCATAGAAAGTAGTTTTTTAATTTGCTGTTTATATTGGTTGGCGTTAGGCAATCTAATATATGATTTGGTAGACCATTTATTAGCCGCGGTAGCAAATACCTCAACGTTCTCTCGCCTTATACGTTGTTTTTGCTCTCGATGTACAGAACCGAACTTGCGTTGACTCGGTTCTGTACGTCATGCTCCACTCGTATTTTAATGTCATCTCGAAAAAAGACTGTGGCTACTATACAACCTATAAAAGACAAAGAAATTTATTATTATTTGCTTCGCAGAAAACTGAGTTGTCCATAGAAACAAAAACTTTCTAGAAAATTACTAAAACTGTAATATTTTAACATGATACAAAGTAAAAAGAAACAAGCGTACAATATCCATCTGATTTCTAGTTCATCCTGGACGTTCGGTTGGACTACCGCATCAGCTGTCTGCTGTCCATCTTCAAGAAGGAGTTCGAGCAGGCCGGTGATAAGGCAGACAGCATCGCCCGGGCTGATGTTGAGGCAATTGGTCTGCAAGCCGAGGGCATCTTTAGTTGCCAGTCAGTATGAACATATAAGTTGAAGGGTCAAGAGAAAGGGATAAATGGATGAACATAGACTAAGCGTACGCAAAACGTATTTTACGTATGCATTTGCGTCTGCGTATGTTACAGTTCACTTGTTTTCTTTATTGGTTTAGTTATAAAGTATTTTTAGAATAGAGGTGGGATACAAAAATTTGTATAATTAGCATAAGGGGGCGTCCATAAATTACGTGAGGTGTTTAAGGGGGGGAGGGGGTCGAGACAAATCTCATTTAATCTTACGTTGGAGAGAGGGGGGGTCTCGGCAAATATCACGCAATTTTTTTTCTGATTGAAAAAAAAAAATAGAAAAACGGTGGACCAGGGCCAGGTGGAGGCCATCTCTGCAACTTTCCGCTAACTCCATACCTAAACGCTCAACATTTCACTTATTTTGTTTTAGTCGTTATTTAAAGCACGAAGCAATTTTTTTTTCTTTTTACAATAACAATCCAACGCGTTTACGTAACAAACCCACATTTTGAAAAATCTCACGTGAGATTGGGGGAGGGGGTTGAATAAAATCTCACGACATCTCACCAGGGGGGAGGGAGTCACAGAAAATTTAAAAAAACACCTCACGTAATTTATCGACGCCCCCTAAGTAACAATATATAATATAAAATTTTAACACTTGGAAATGTAACAAATGGGTAATCAAAGTGACTAAAGCATGCCTAACATAATACTGGTGGTTGGGTCTATATAAAATTAAATAAACCTTATATATATGTATCTACAATTTATTTCATTATATCTGATATTCATTTTAAATATTGCTTAGAAATTACATTTTTTAGATAGATTTAAAAGTTTTAAAATATGGTTATCCCTTATATTGTAATACTAATAGTAAGAGATAAAAATATTCTACGTACATCAACAAACTCTTTGAGTATTTGCACATTAATAAATAGTTTTATTTCTGTATTAAATAATAGACTTAGACTACTTAGTAGTTGTAAATTGATTTACCAATTTGTTAATTTTAGCAAATTAGAACGGCCATAGCATAATTTTTTTTATTTATATAATTTTAACTTTCTCTAGCGAGTATTTTAGGAGCTAATTTTAATTAATATTTTACAGAACTATACAGACTGTGCCTGACAACTGTCTTCCAAAAAATGTAGATTTGTTAGTAAGATAATCTATACCGCATGATACGTAGCATGGACTAGTAACCATTCATTGTTTGAATAAAAATATATTAAGGAATGCTGAATAATAATGGTAATAAAACTTCCAGTGCTGCACAACAATCAGCTATTTATTGACAGTATTTACTAATATCGTAGCCGAGAAATCTGAATCTTGACTCGCTATGCCAATTTCTCATAAATGCCGTTTTAAATAGGACCCCAAAAAAAACAACTGTCTAAATATTGCTAAATAATTATGGCATACTGAACTAGAAGTTGAAACGATCAGTAAACAGTTGATTAATGAAGGTTAGAAAGACAAATAATACTACTCTAAATATTTTGGTATGAGAATAATTTTGGTAAATATTTAATACGTAGCCCTCTCAATCTCCTTTTTTACTTAATATTACATAGCCATTATATTTTTACTTAGCCAACCTTTTTAGTAGCTACATACCAGCATATGAAACATTTTGCTATGCTACCTGTTTGCTTGTCCGGAAATAATAATACTAAATAAAAATTAAATTTTAATTTTTTCTTTTCATAAACACTTTCTTGAACATCATTTTTATTTATATAGATATACAGCATTCCAATAATATATTTTTATTTTAAACAAAACTAATTAGTCCCTAACTAACTAAATCTCAAACAAACTAAAGAGTGTGTTGTGGGTTGTGTGTTTGTGTGGGTTGACACAAATGTGTATAAATAATGTTTGATGATTGTTTATGCATCCTGCTGTAGTGTGTGTTGTAAGTTCGTTTGTATTTCTAAGCATGCTAATTTAACCAATACATGATTATCAGTTACACCGAATGCCGGAAAACTCTACTTGAAATCACTTTGAGTGTAAAACGTGTGTGACTATATAACCTAGATGTAAAAACTTAAAAAGGTTTACACTAATCATTTTGCAGCTATTGGGATTCAATAACGAGGAAAACCTTATCTAATGATCTTATTTGAAAGAGATTACACAAAGATTTATTAACCTGGTTGGTTATAAATAACTAACGATGCTTTTATTAATATTGCATGTTTGGCGACTAATATTTTCTTGATTTGAATATTTTATGTTGGGCTATAAAATTTCGAGTGTTATTTGCGGTGTTTTTATTTATTTTTACAGGTAAGCTATTGCTAAAATCTAATTAAATTTATCGTCTTCGATCGTGTTTAAATAAAAAAACTGAATAGTGTATCTGAAGTGGTAAAAGCGCACGCTCCTATAATTCTTAAAATAATTAAAAATCTTTTAAACTTTCTTCTAAGGAAGAAATGAGTCTAATATAATATTACATTTACTATGCCCGCTTTCGATTAGATCCACTATCTTATCTATTGTACATAGGATAGATTCACTATAACATTTTAGAGGTACCCTATCTCATTTTGTTTCAAAAACGCTTCAACGTGGCTAAATGTCCTACATAGTATACCATAAACTTAGCCATCACATATGACTGAATGCCTGTAACATAGGAACGGCCTGGATCTGGACGGGCGTGGCGGAGGCAAAGTCCTTCGCGTGTTACTCCAGCTCTGTTCGCAAGGCGCTTCGACTGCGCTCGTCTCTGGCGCTCTTGCGCTGCTCTTCAGACATTTCAGTCAGCGGCAGGAGGTGTTGGCTGCGTTTAAGCAGGTCAGACTGCTCAGTTTATTTCTTGGTGTTTTATAATTACTTAGAGAGAAAACCATGCTTAGGAATAATCAAGCAATAACAGAGTTGTAAGTCTAAAATTGTATATTAATACCAGCTGACCCGGCAAATGTTGTTTTGCCATGTATATTATTTCTAGGAAACATTTTTTAGTTTAATAAAAATAACAATCTACTATAATAAAACATAGGGGTTGAACGTAGAGGGGTGAAAATTAGGGGTTGTATGTATTTTTGTATGCTGTATCATAAAAAATAAAAACAAAAAAAATTGTCTAAAAAAAAATGTTAGGGGTGGACAACCCTTATCACTTAGGGGTATGAAAAATAAATAGTAGCCGATTCTTAGACCTACTGAATATGCATATAAAATTTGATAAAAATCGGTCAAGCCGTTTCGGAGGAGTATGGTAACTAACATTGTGACATGAAAATTTTTATATATAAGATTTTTTATTCCTAGGTCAGAAGAATTCATTACGCACGTCACACATCAAATATCCAATACTAAAAGCGATTTAAGAATACTTAAAAGTTTTATTCTAGGTACAACTACTAGTGTCGGACGCAGATGTGGAGTCTTACAAGCAGATAAAGGCAGACCTAGACGTTCTAAGACAGAGTGTGGAGAAATCAGAACTCTGGGTCTTCAATAAAGGCCGAGCTGGAACATTAGACGACCATACAGGTTTGTTCAAAGGTTTCTTTCTTTTTATTAGGATTCTAATCTTTTTTGGTTAATAATAGGTTAACTGTTAAAACTAAAATTCTTTTAATTTCACAAAAATTATGTTTTATATACTATGTATATAATACTTAAGAAATTACAGAAATCAAAGGTACGGTGGGTCCGGGCGGTGCAGTGTTAGAGCGTAACGCGTCGTTGGACAACGTACTCGACACGTCCAAAACTGCGAAGTACGATACCATGAACGAATATAAGAAAATAAAACAGGTATTTTATTTTTTATTGTATAAGTTAAGTTATTTTGTCTTTAAAAAAAAGTGTATACACGAAGCTATTTTGTAATAAACCGACTATCAACCTTACCTTAAATCTTCTTAATAGAAACGTCTTACATACTCTATTATTTAAAGAAAACACTTTTTTAACGGATTGAAGCTATTTATTAGTATAAACTTATAATTATTTTACATAATACATTCATTTTCTTTAAATGTGTAAAAGTTATGTTAATAAAAGACAATACTATACACTATTATAAGTCATTCGGTTAGGAAATAAAAACCTTGTTTTTAAGCTATATGAAAATTTAATAAATATTTTCTTAGATTCTAGAGCGAATGATAAAGTACTGCACTAGCGGGAATAATGGTGATAGTTCCGGTTCCGGCAGACCAAGGAGACACGAGCAGAGGCTTCTCAGGAACATTGGCGTTCATAATATCGTCCTTGACTTGCTGCAGGTACCATTTTGAAAAATTTGAATCAAAGTCCAATTAACTTTTATAAAAATCGGTTCGGATTAATATAGATTGGGCAGTTAGTGTAATCCACCACTATATTCTAGGTGCCTCATGACGAAGACGATGCGGCCATGAATGAACTGCTGGATCTGGCTCATGAGTTTCTCCAGCACTTCTGTCACGGTAACCAGCAGAACCAAGCAATACTGCACAAACATCTGGATTTATTTCTTAACGCTAGTGTAAGTGTCTAATTAAAGATCTCGGTCTCTCTCTCTCTCTCTTACGCATCGAGTCTTGCTTTTAAATAAAAAGTATAACTAACATAAATAATATAAATTAATTATACAGATACGTGAAGCACAAACAGTGTGCGCGATATTTGAAGAAAACGCGAATCTATGTGATCGGGAGGGTAATGAAAAAGTCGCAGCTCACTTCGTCCACTGTATCGAGACCCATGGAAAAAGACCAGCGTACTTAAGATTTCTACGGACAATAGTACGTGCCGGGGGTCAACATATACGGCGCAGTCAGGATCTAGTTATGCAAGAGGTACGATCCTTATTTAAATGTTTAGCATGTTATAGCAAAAAATACATTACTAACTAAAATTAATAAATTTTATGCAAGATTTTTAAAATTCTGTTGATCTTAAATGAGTTGAAGTTCACACTACTAAACCGTAAACATTTTAAAGTTATCTCGTCATTTTATGAATTCGTAGCACACAATAGAATTTTGCATGATGCTTCAACCTGGTAGAAATTATATCAATGTAAACGTTTGTCCCTAGATGGTGAACGCAGGTGAAGACGTTCTGGTGTTCTACAATGATAAAGTATCATTCAATCACTTCATACAGATGATGCGCGAGTACAAACAAACTGGAGAAATGCCAGAGGTTCTCACGTAAGTTCATAATTTTTCATGTAAACTATATAGACATCGGAAGTATCCTATTTTCATATTAAATTTTACACGAATAATCTACTAACAATATTCTCTCTCTTCCTAAAATCTTTCATTACAGGTACCACATTCAACTGGTAAAACTCCTAACCTGTTGTACTCTGGGCAAGAATGTGTACACGGAGATTAAGTGCCACAGCCTCTTACCATTGGATGACATCGTAGCAATGATCACCCATCTTGACTGTATACCTGAAGTACGTACTTTCAACGATTACATAATTTTTTCTTATTGTAAAGTTGAAACTAAACTGGGTTATCTAGTTTTTGGAAACCTTGACTAAGTAAAATACTTTTAGAATTTAACTTTTATTCAATAGGTTTTCAAGGCAGGAATACATATACATATGTTTTGGGTTTACTAGATAATGATTTGTTTCGGCTGTTAGATAAGCACTATCAAAATAGGCAGCGTTTCGATGGTTCCACAATTTCTGACCTATTCTTGAAAGTCTTATGACATTGAGACATGGCAATATAATAAGTATCTCAATACTTGAAAAACGCAGGTAAAAGAAGCCTACGTGGGATTCCTGAACCACTGCTACATCGACACTGAAGTGGAGATGAAGGAGATCTACTCCAGCAATTACATGTGGGATCTCTTCGAACGGTCCTTCCTGCAGGACATGAATGCCATACTGCAACCTGTGCCAGGTCAGTTTATTATGTAATAGCACATTAAATTTAAAAAATATACAAACTGCAAAGCCAGTTTCTCCTATAGTTCTTATACTTCCATTCAGCTAGCAAACTTACTTATCCACTTTACGTGCGTATTACGTTACGCAATTTTTGGAGTTTATTGGACCGTTTCGTGACCACCTAGTGACTCTTTGTACCTAAAAGTTACCATTATGTGATGTAAAGTACTGGAAAGGCGAAAATATATAAATAATTACGCGTAATTCAATCGCCACCCCGCATAGTAGCGGTTTACAAAAGGACCCCCCTCAAATACGTTACGTTATACTTGAACGCTCCTTAATGTAGTGATTATTATTATCATGAAATTTTTGGACCCATGAATCGAGATTGTTTTTTTTGAATTTTCTATATAGAAGGACCAAAATATATTAAATTTTCGTTCAGGAACTTCATCCGAGCCAGAAAAGATGTCTGGTGGCAGCAAGCAAGCATGGGTGGACTATGTGACTGACGTATTGATGCATACGATATGTACATTCTTCAACTCTCCTTTTAGCGATCAAAGCACCACTGTACAGGTTTTATATACTATATTATTAGTTTTTAGTATTACTGAAAATATAATTTGGTTATAGATCGTAATACACTTTACCCCTTCTTCGTAGAAACAGTCCAATTGCACTCTTGTAACCCTTTCGTATTTTTCTCGTAACAGTAAAGATAAAAAAATATATGGAAATAATAATTTAAAGAAAGTTCTATCACTTTTATTTTCAATAAGATGTTTATGAATAATTCAGATTCTATACGAAGAGTTTAATACCTATTTGTATACGAGAACGACATTTCAGTGGTTACTCTGCTTACTTTGTATTCTCATATAGTAAATAAGAAGATTGACCTTTGGAAGTAAGAATGATTTCTATCGATAGCGTACAATTGTCCCATAAATAATCTATCTTGGTTTTTCAGACACGGCAATCTATATTCGTGAAACTACTTCAAAGCACATTCCGTATCTACCAGTGCCCATGGCTCAATCCGCCTCAGAAACTTAACGTTGAAAAGTGTATTAGAACACTCAGCGATGTTGGTAAGTACTACACTGTCAATACTAGACATTTTGTTTTCTGTGGGGTTTTGTAATTTTGAGTTTGGAACGTACAAAATGATGGATGGTGCGTTCCACTAAGCGCTCACGACGATCAAAATGCTCCTTTAGCCATTCCACATACCGACCGCGGTCGTTGTGGTCACGGCGAAAACGTCACTCATGACGTCATGACAAATGCTCATGCAACGCTCACAACGACCCATCTAAAGAGGTGGGTCGTTGTGAACGTTGAGAATAATTTGGCGCAATTTTTGAAATATGACAAATAATAATATTATTATATTCAAAGCTTAAAGATGGCGACAAGAAAAATCACATTATTTGATTCAGAAAGAGAAATTGTAAAGCCATTTCGATTATATTTAAACTTAAGTTGTTTGATAACTTCACCAAAATTATTTATAAAATATTCAATTATTCTTCACTTTTAACATAAATAAATTTAAGTCACAAATATCAAAACTTATTGTTTATGATTACCTAACCTCCTTAAAATTCTACTATTTTCAAACTTGACATTTGTAATATTTACATGAACGCCCGAAACGCTCCATAATCCATTCCACTTGAGTTAACGACAGTAACATTCACAATCAAGTGGAATGGGGAAATCAGCGGTCGTGAGCGTGATCGTCGTGAGCGCTTAGTGGAACGCACCAGGAATGTACTACTAGGCAAGATATATTTAGAGCAACAGTAATGTCGCAAGCTATGCCTTGTCTGAAAAGCGCAGGCACAAATGAAAACTTTTACAACCTAAGCGGAATTAAGTTCGGTGGCGTTTCTTTGTATGGAGATATTCAATTAAAACACTTTGTTTGAAGCTGGGTAACAACTGACTTTAATGGTTTAAAATATGAGCTCACAAAATTAGAGGTAGAGGGGTTGCGACGCTAACAAAAACAAACTTGGCTTATCTAAGCGTTCATAATCTAAATGTTATTGGACATTATCGGAAACGAGAATGTTAAAATACAATTTATAAGTGTGTACTAAAGGGGTCAATATTGGCTTCAAGTGTACGATGATTGTTTACATTTGGTTCAAGCTTCTAATTATTACCTAAAATATTTAAATGTAACTAGCTGTTCCTTGCCACGCTTCGCTGTGGCACATTGTGATTGAATGGTTGAGAAATGAGAAACAAAACTACGAAAAGAAAAGGAAAGAAAAGAAAACATTTCATTTTAATTTTGTAATACTTGTAGAAAAAAAACAAAAAAAAATAGATAAAAACAATCCTTGATGCGGATTATATATCATGCTAAAATTTCAGCTCGATCGGTGCAGAACTTTTTGAGTTTTTGAAGCGTACATAAACCAACATAACATTTATAAATAT
The DNA here is from genome assembly GCA_905332375.1 of Pieris macdunnoughi. Lineage (NCBI taxonomy): Eukaryota > Metazoa > Arthropoda > Insecta > Lepidoptera > Pieridae > Pieris > Pieris macdunnoughi. The sequence goes on from CAJOBZ010000061.1 coordinate 3,326,081, forward strand.
ATAGATATAAGGTTACATAACTACGGTATTAAAATATCTTTTTCAAAATATATGAATAAACCTTTTCAGCTAAGACGCGAAGTATAGCGATACCACTAGAGCTTGAAGCTAAAATCCAGACGGTATTCGAAAAGGCTGCTGCTCTTTCCAGGCAAACTAGCAAATGGCTACTTGTTTCTAAAACAAGCAAACTCGAGAAAATGGCTTCGCAGGTATGCTGTTGTCAATTAATTCTTTTTTTTTAAATAGTTAATACAAATTTCTGTATGTAAAATTATTATCAATCGATATTATGTGTGCAATTGTATAATTGAAAAAAAAAAAAACTTATTGATTCCTTTTTCCTAAAATTTTATCAAAAAAGAAATCAAATTAGGTATATCATACAAAAGAGTTTTGAAAATATATACATACATAAATTAATTTAAACTCTTTTTCTCTTCTAGAGCAACCTCCAAAACGATAGATCAGTGATGGAGGGTCTCCAAGAGATAGTTTCATTACTTGAGGAGCAGCTTCGGCCTTTATTGCAAGCAGAGCAATCGTTGTTAGTGGACATCCTATATAAGCCACACAGACTCTTCACATCGCCCGGAGAATTAACGCATCCCGATACCAGTGGGATATTTATATATAGGTATTTGGAATATGTTTGTACTACGGGTAAAAACTGCATAATGTGACTCAGACCAAACAAACACAAGATGAAAAGTGATGAAACTGAATTTCGTCTTTATATTTTGCATGATATATTTTGTTTCCTGATAGATAAATAGGATTGGCAGAAATAATATTTACTCTTAACATTGCAGATTAATCAGGCATACCGAGAAACTTCTTGAAGAAAAAGAAGAAAAATTATGTGTTAAAGTTCTTCGTACTTTAAGAGAGATGATGGCTGTCGATCCTGAATATGGAGAAAAAGTAAGTTTTATTTCAAGTACGCTGAAGTTTTATAAACTCTTTTCCTTTTTCCCACAAAATACTAATTCTTCTAAAGGTAGGGGAGCCCAAGAGGGGATTTCGGATTTACTAAAGCGCGGCAGATTACTATATAGGGGGATACCTTGTACCCGGTTAAGTACCTCCACAAAATATGAGGCCCATATATAAGGCCCGCGTGAAGGAGACAGGTCAGATTAGTAAAAAAATTGACCATCAGAAATTCCCGAGCGCTCAGATTAAGGTAGGGTGAGTTAATTACTCCTAAAAGTGTATATTCCACTTCTGACAATTTGAGAGTGACGGAAAAAAGGGGAGGGCAAAAAGTTGTAAAAAAACGTCATCTCGACATTCTCGAGCGTAGCTAATTTTTCTTTTATTTTGAAGGAATAATTCCAGAATAATGAAAAATATATAATCTGACGATTTCCGCAAGCCGAAATAACAAAAATTCGTCGATAAAGTTAAATGCGTCAGCTGCGTGATGCCTACATTTCCTTAAACCGATCGGAATCTACTAAACGGCGTCAAAATATTTCCCTCAAAATTACATTTCCTGTGAATTTGAACCGATTCGGACCGATAATTTTGAGAAATTTTGAAAAATCTTAAAAAAATAAGAATATTTTTTTTAAGTGGTTTCTTTATCGATCAACTTCAAAAACTAATCCGCCTTTGAGCTTGAAAACCACGTCGATCGCCACCAAGCTGGTCAAAAGCGGTTGTTCGTTCGAGAGATATCGTACATGAAAGAAACCCGAAAAGTGTTTTTTCGGGATTACTCCGAAATTTGTGGTTCGATCAATTAAAATTGATTATCAAAATTACTTATGAGAATGATAAAACTGCGTCGAATGCCGCCAACCGCGTGAAAATTGCTTGATCCATTCAAAAGTTATTGCGGTTTGAAAATTCCAAAAATAGTGTTCTATGAAACTTCTATCAGACTTTCGGCTGGGAGGCTCAAATGCATAGAAATGTTATTTCTTTGAACTCAGCGAGCTCAAAATATCAATTTTAAGCGCCCAGGAATGGAATTAGCGGGAAGTTGCAGGGATGGCCCTTTAGGTGAACCGTTTTCTATTTTTTTTGTCAGATCAGGCGAATCCCTCTAGATAATCGTCAGATTATGAGACAGTACGTTTAGAACATAAAGATGAACCACATATATCTTAATCTGACGCGCTTGAGTATTTCAAAATTGCGATTTTTTTTTGCAAATTAAGAAAATGGCTGTGGGTTTGCGTCCCATCGAAATCGTCAGATTAGTGAATGAGAGATTTTTTTGGTGCACTTCACTCCCTTAGAAAATCTGACGCGCTCGATAAATTTTTTTTTTTAATTTTCAACCCTTAAATACAACCACCCGCATCATGCAAACGATCAGATTAACATACGTACATTATTAAAAATACGTAGGGCATAGTGCTATCAATATCTGACGCGCTCGAGGATGTCCATGCAAAGTTTTTTTACATATTTACTATCTATAGCCGCCCCCCACCGATGAAAAGGAATTTATCATATAACATTTTTCTTCTTTTTATCTAAGCTTTGTATCCCAATAGGTCTCTCGACGCTCGAGTAAATCCCCATTAGCATCGTGGGCCCCCTACCATAAAGGATTAGCTATTTTCCATCCTAATATTTATAATTTATCTCCACTAGTTATTTTTGATAGGTTTAATTAAACTTTTCAGGGCAATCAATTGCGAAACAAATTACTATCTCAATACTTCGTGAACAGGAAATCTGAACCAAAGGTACAACCCCAAACCCCGCTTGTCACCGTAACTCACGGACCTGGAGGTATGTAGCAGTTTCATATATTTATAAACTTATAAAAATTGCAATTTTACACAAAAAAAAATTAAAGGCGTAAATATCATGTAGAACTTACAGCTTAGCTTTAAATAAACCCTTAGGGTAAAGTTACACCATTTTTCTGAGCAATTGATTTTAAATACATAATTTGCCAATAATATCACGCTAGATAGTGTAGATGTTTTTATTTTTTTCAACGCATGCGCAGCTGAATCTCAACCACAAGTGAAGACAGGTTTGTCCATTGCAATCTTCTAAAGTTTTTTTTTGTTATTTAAAGGAATAAATACATATAATAAATGATTTAGGTTAGGTTATTATAAATAAAGATAATTTACAATACAAATAATTTAAAATTATATAGTAATTTTTAATGCGACATTTTTTGAAATTAATAATCCTTGACGTAATTAATTATATTTCAAATCGTATGTCACAAATCTTGTGTCAAAAAAATGGCGCTAAATTACGGAGAGACCGTGAGTGATACCATCTCGAAACAACTAGATTTTTTCTTACAAAGACATTTAGAGTCATTTTTAATTATGGCGCATATGAAAACGTTCTTAGTTCCGTTTATAAAGGCGTGTTTATAGAAATAATTGACCTGTAGTGTGGGTTTACGTAACAATTCAAAAGTACTTACAGCGAAGGTGTTAATGCGCACTGGTCAAACATTGGCACAAGTACAAGCGCATTTGGATCGTGAAGGTGCATCAGATCTGGTGGTGGAACTCGTCATCAATAGCACAAATCGACCGGCCATCTTCCTGGAAGCTATTCAACTAGGTATGATTACTTATACTATTCAATTCGCTATAAATTATATTTCATGTATATGTTACGTAAACAATTATGAACAAACGTTTAAGCTACAATTTTTCATCTAACTTAAAGGTACATATACTTTGATATAACATACTGTCTCTTCAATTCATATATTTTTAATTGAGTCGATTGAATCAGGTATCGCACTACTCGAAGGCGGAAATCCGATCATCCAAAACAGTATTTTTACGAAATTACAAAATGGGGAGATATCGCAGGCATTTTTAAAGGTAATAATAATATTTTTCACTTTTAATAACAGATTCAATTATCACAATTTTACGGAGTTTTCGTCGTGGTTTGTTTTGTTAGTTAAACGCGCCAATCTCAGCATATACTATTGAGGAAGATTTTATATTGTCGTTTTTAGAAGTGCGAGCCTTCTGGCAATTTGGTCTCTCTGGGGGGGGGCCCCCCTCCTTTGGGGGGTTTTTCCCCCCCCCCCCCTTTTTATAAAAAAAATTTTTTTCCCCCCCGGGGGTTTTTTGAAAAAAAAAATATTTAAAAAAAAGGGGGTACTGCTTGTTAATTTGGTGAATATTACCGTTACCTATATTTAATATGTATTTTGAAAAATATTATCAAATATGTGAAGCGTGCTTCCAGCCCTCATTACATTAAAATTATATTAAAATACATTTAATTATATAATATATGTATGTGTGTATCGTGCCATATATTTAAAAATTAACATAACTAACTTTTTCATAAATAATACAGGTGTTCTACGACAAAATGCGTGAGGCTCAGCAAGAGATACGTTCTCTGGCAGTGAGTAGTACGTCGGGAGCACCTTCCGACAAGCGTAGTAGCCCTACTGATCGTCCTAAACTGACCATTACTGAAGGTAAGGCTTACTTTAATGGAAAAATATAAAAAATAAAACTACCTACAAATAACTTTAATAGTTAGTCTGATAAATTGTGTACTATATTATTTCAAATTTTCAGAAACAGTTTGTGTATGATAAAGATTACATCAAAATGGAGTTTTGTTAGATTACTGCATAAAAATGATTAGTAGTAGTAAATAAGTAATATTACAACAAATTATTCTATTGTTGACCTATAAAAATCGACATCGGTTTTACAGAGTAGCCCTGCTGATTAAATAGATTATTAGATATTATTAATAAATATCTAGTTAAATAGCCCGAAATATTAACTCGCCTCGAATATTAAATATTAAAATTTTCATGAAATACAAAAACTTTGGCATAATTCGTAGAGTTTTAATATGTGGCACTCGTAAGTAAAGTACTATAAAAACTAAAGCATAACATAATATGTAGACGTAATCAAATGTTCTCAATAGGTAAAGCAGCCCAAGGACCAATAGTTGTAGGAGAAGATATGGAAGAAGAAGTGAATAACGCGTGTGGTTCCGCGGTACACGCATACTCCGATATACATACAATGTCACATGGTACGTAAATTATCGGTACTTCTCCACTGCAGAAATTATAGATTTATACAAATCTCTAATGTTATTCCATTACGTACCCTTTATACAGGTACAACAGTTCTGGATGAGATAATGGCGGAAAAGAAACGAACGACCGGAAATGGTGACTTATTACCTGCCAAAGTTGCCGTCATGAAGCCCATACTTCGCTTCCTGCAGCTTCTTTGCGAGAACCATAACCCAGATCTACAGGTCTTAAAACTTCTACTTTTACTTTTAAAAACTGATTATATATATTTACGTGTTGTATTGTTTTAACATTAGCTAGTACTGTATTTATAATTTTATATGGTTCTAATTGATTAAATTTTACATAGAAATTAGATTAAATTGTATGTTTATTTAAAAAATCTTCGTTTACATTTAGCTTTGTTGAGATTTAATGTTGAATGAATGTAAAAAATGTTATGTAATATTTTTCAGAATCTTCTGCGTAACCAAAACAACAAGTCCAATTACAATTTGGTGTCAGAAACCCTTATGTTCCTTGATTGTATCTGTGGTTCTACAACCGGAGGACTGGGATTGCTGGGGCTTTACATCAATGAAGGAAATGTGGCTCTCATCAATCAGACCTTAGAGACACTCACTGAATATTGCCAAGGTAAGGTGGTTATTAATTTTGACGCTCAATCCTGAATTAAAGTAGTATTTTCTTTCAAGAAATTTATTAAATTATATTTTTCTATAAACTACTAGCGGCCCGTCCAGCCTTTGCACAGGTGGACATTTATTTTTTAAACAATTATTGATATGTTCTTTAATATTATAGCCTATATTAATCATTGATAATTTAGTATTCAAATAGTGAAAGAATTTTTAAAATCGGTCCAGTACTTTTTGAGCCAATTCGTTCTAAACATGCATACGCGACATGGCGGGCGAAATCGAAAAAATTCTGTTTTTTACGTAGCTTATAACCAGCTTTTAACCAACAGACATACATACTATACAATTTACAGGGCCTTGTCATGAAAATCAAAACTGCATAGCGACTCACGAAAGTAACGGTCTGGACATCATCACGGCGTTAATTCTAAATGACATCAATCCCTTGGGCAAGACTCGTATGGACCTAGTACTGGAGCTGAAGAACAACGCATCAAAGCTTCTGCTGGCCATTATGGAGTCTCGGAATGACTCCGACAACAATGCGGAAAGGATACTTTACAATATGAATCCTAAACTACTGGTAATATAAAATTTTTAACAGAATTTGATATTTTTGATTTTCGCGTGTAAACAGTGATAAATGATTATTTATTTTAGGTGGATGTAGCTTGCAGTGCGTTCAACCAAGAGCATGCAGATGCTGACTCAGACAGCGAAGATGATACTCCCTGCGCAGGCGTCTCGCCTAAAGAGGTCAGTATGAATTTGTTTGAACTTGAACTAAAATATGGCGAGGGGGCCGATGGCTGGCCATGCGTCATGCTCGTGAACGGGTGCTGCTTGTGGTGACTGGTCGTAAATGAATTCGTGTATGCGCTGATGTTGCTTATTTCGACTATGTGTTTGCGTGTTGTTCCCACGAGAATGTAAGTGCGTGCTCCTATTTCACCATGCCTCCTGCTCCTGGTAAAGGCAGTGTTTGTTTTTTTTTTTAAATTTATGTTATTATTATTAATTACTTGAAATGTCATGTGGAACATGGTGTAATGGTTGCAGCTCCTTACAAACGTTGTGTAAAAAAAAATGGCGATTAAAAAGAGTGGCGGAGAGTTTATTGCCAGTTCTTCTCTTCCGTTCTACGCCCTTGATTTGAGAACTGGAAGTAAATGTAAAATTAGAAGCATTAATATGTATTTCTTTACTGACGAGTCATAAGTGTACATTATGTTACCTACATGATTAATTTTTTTTTTGTCTAAGTTTTAATTATGAATAATGCTAGACTTTACATCTAAGATTAATGAGTTATTGAAAAGAACCACAGAGTACCCCATTTGTATTCTGGTCTTGATTGCTTAAATGTATTTATAAATTATTTAATATAGGTCGGTCACAACATTTACATCCTCTGTCACCAACTGGCTGCCCACAATAAAGAGTTAGCGGCGCTGGTGAGGTCCACACCCACGGGACCTGCTGCGCCGGCGCTTCAATACTATCGCTCGCATACAGCACAAATTGAGGTAACGATTATTAATTGCGAAAAGTTTTTGAAGAGGTTTCATATAAATATTTATTTATTTCGTAATCCTACAGATAACAAATTTTTTATATAATAACAAACAATTACACTAAAAATATAGCCAGAGATGGAATACATAATATTTACCTACAAAAAGGTTCAAAAATTTACAAAAAGGAACAAATAATAAAAATTATTTAATACCTTTAAGTAAGTGATACCCAATTTGGCTGTGTTGCGTGATTGTGTAAAAGTGAGAGCGTGTACGTGAAGGTGTGTATGTGGGGTATGCTCATGATGCAGGTGAGTTTTCGCTGTGGATATTCTTAATACTATATATGATAGATGATAGTCAAGACTCCGGCCGCAACAAAAAAAACTTAATGAATTTCTAATTATATCTGTTTAATAGAGAAACTAAAATATCTACCCTTCACAGATAGTACGTACAGACCGTAGTATGGAACAGATAGTTTTTCCGATACCCGAAATATGCGAGTACCTTCCCGATGACAGCAAGCACCGAGTGCTGCAGAGCGCTGAAAGGGATGACCAGGGAAGCAAGGTGGCCGACTTCTTCGCCCGGCTTGATAACCTATTCCATGAAATGAAGTGGCAGAAAAAGCTCAGAGGTAAAGATACGTTTTAGTATAAATTGTTATTATGATTTTTTCTAATTTATTACAGTAGAGATGATTCCAATAAAATTTAAAATGCCTTATTTTATTTACTCAATATTTATTAAACAAGCACATGTAAACAACTTATTGTTATTATGGATACTTGCTAAAATTATTTGATAACATTGTTTCAGGTCAGCCACTTCTCTTCTGGGTGTCTTCCTACATGTCATATTGGAGTAATATATTGTTTAACTTCGCTGTGTTAATTAATGTCATCGTAGCCTTCTTCTATCCGTTTCAAGAGGAGACACCAAGTGAGTATTTCTTTAGTATATAATGGAAATAGTTATTTTAATATTCTTACAAGTTAACGATCCCCAAATATAAACGAAACTAATAAGATTGCAGTAATATTACTTCAATAAGGTATATTTATAGTACAATAGTTTGTTTATTTCGACTATGAGTTTGCGTGTTGTTCCCACGAGAATGTAAGTGCGTGCTCCTATTTCACCATGCCTCCTCCTGATAGAGGACAAGTCTTTGTTTTTAATTTATTTTATTATTATTTATTACTTAAGATGTCATGTGGAACATGGTGCAGGGCCCCTTAAAAGTTGTGTTGCAGCTCTTTAAAAAATTAAAAAAAAACATGGCGATTAAAAAGAGTGGCGGAGAATTTATTGCCAGTTCTTCTCTTCCGTTCTACGCCCTTGATTTGAGAACTGACACTAAGGCCTAGTTCAGACACGGCGGGGACCATGCAGTTTGAAAACACATGGGAACCGCGCGGATCTTATACTTAGGTGTTTATATAATCGTCCACCCATAATCGCGCGGTTAGTCCAACCGCGCGGTTACTCCACTCAACCGCTAGAAAACAGAATCGTGCGGCACCCGCGCGGTTCTATTACTATGAAGATCTTACTCAGCGTTCATTAGCGTTGCGGGCACCGCGCGAATAATGCGTCATAACAAGAGCACGCGTGATCTCGCTATCGCTTCGACACTGAGTTATTTATTGATGAAGTGGAGAGTTTTTCTTCTGGTGACACGCTTGCCCTCATATGTGTTTCGAGCTTGAAATTCTTCCCTGATTTTCAATGAGTTCATTAAAGTTTTATTGACTTCTCAAATAGTAAAAAAAATTTCTTAAATTGGGTATAGCGTTACAAGTTGGCCATGTGTCAGTTGATCCTCTCTGAATCTGCCTTTTCTTTCTTTTCTGTATCCACCACAGACACGCTAGTTCCTCTTCGACTTCCATCTTGAAACTGATCGCTAACTACCGCCAATGTTTGCGTCGCTTTTTGCACTGAACGGCATAATTGTAAAGTTAGAAGCATTTCATATACATTTCATTTTTTGACGTTCATAAGTGTACATTGCGTTACCTATATGATTAAATGATTTTTTACTTTTAACTTTTTAATAATTTCCTATATTTCAGAGTTAAATGAGCACCTATCACTGGTAATATGGATAGCACTGTGTGCGTCTGGTGCTTTGGTGACTTGTGCACCGCGCTGGTCCAGTCTTCGTGCCTTGGCTGGATGCATCATCGTGTTACTGATATCATTACTTGGACCTGAGCCCATGTTATGGCTGCTGGGAATGCTTACTGTAAGTATAAACTGGATTTTTATTTGATTGTCACACCGTTACTCGCTTGTACGCTTCATCTCTTGTAAATTACCCTCAGATAATTTGTATGGTGTACTAAATAAATAACAAGAGATCGCTCGAAAGCGATAAAGCCGCCAGTTATTCTGCTTTTTATTTAATAATTTGAATCGTACTGTATTTTTGTATCACTGCAATGAAGTGTAAATAAATAGATAAAATAAAATGCAAAAATATATGAATAATTGTTTGTCTAATACGCAATAATAATTTTGAGATTTTGATAGATATATAAAGCTATATTTTTTTACAATTTATTTTGCGTGGGCGACTAAGTTTTAAACATATAATAAAGATAACAGAGATTAATTCATATAATTGAAGCGACTTCTTTATCGCCGTATGGGAGAAATTTTGTAGCAAATCGTCACGTTTTTCGGTTACGCGCCATCTTTTTCTTGCCCCTACCACGGTTGATCCGAAGAGATTCGAAGCCATTAATAACAAAAATATATAATAACATTGATAGTAATAATTCTTTTAAATTAATGAAATTCTGTAATAATCTACACGCACACACTTTTGAAGTGAAACTTCTTTATCGAGGTTGGAAAAAAATTTAGTGTAACATTTTTTCGTTACGCGTCACATTTTTCGGTTACGCGCCATGTTGCTTTTTGAAGTCAAACTTCTTTATCGGCGTTGGAATGACTTCTTTATCGACGTAAGGGAGAATGTTGTATCAAATCGTCACGTTTTCAATGATAGTAATAATTCTTTTACAATTAATGAAATTCTATAATAATCTTCGAGCAATAAGTAAATGTTTTTGTATTCATTTCTATGACCCTAATAAAAGCCTTTTGTTAAACTTATCATAATTTAACGAATTTCTTAAATTTGCATATTAGTCATTTTTCGAAAAATAAGATCATAAAGAGTTTCCTTCTCGTGTTACCCTTACCCTTTTTTGGCGTAGCGATACTGTAATAAGTTAAGTAATACCCGTTTAAGAAATTTTATTTAGACCACTTTTCTCAATGTAATCACAGGTGGTTGTAAAAGGCGTTCACCTAGTAAGCATAATGGGCAATCAGGGCACTCTATCGAAGTCAGCGCGACACGTCATTACGGATCCAGAGCTGCTGTATCACGGCGTGTATCTCATATTCTGCTTCCTGGGGATTTGCTGTCATCCATTCTTCTTTTCCGTTCTGGTTAGTAATTTTCATCGTTATTATAGAAAACCTTTGTACAACCTTTAAACATAAGCAAGGAATAATTATGTAATAGAATAAAAAAAAAAAAAAATACTTATACAGATTTGGAAGGTATTCATGGATTGTTTATAATAATACTAAGACATGTAAAAATACACACCACCACTTCACTAAGAACAGAACCAATTCGACTTAGGGTCTTTCAAGAAAAGAGCGTACACGAAAAAGGCCGGCAACGCACTCGCGAGTCCGCTGGCATTGTCCGGCCGGTATTACTTAACATCAGATGAGCCTCCTGCCCGTTTGCCCCCTGTTCTACATATTAAAAAAAATTAGTTATAATCATTAAAGTGTTTTTCAGAGTGTTTTTCATTTTCAATTATTATGATTTCCTTTTAGTTGCTAGATATAGTATACCGTGAAGAAACTCTGCTAAACGTTATGCGGTCTGTGACTCGCAATGGGCGATCCATCCTTCTAACAGCAGTTTTGGCGCTGGTCCTAATCTACATGTTCTCCATCGTGGGTTATATGTTCTTCAGGGATCACTTCCTCGTCACCGTGGACCGGCTTGATGGTAAGGCTTCATAGAAGAAAATTTTCTACATTTTAGAAATGTTGAGACTATTTAATATACATTGTAAACTCTATATAACGACACTCAAGGGACTGTGCTTATTTTGACGTTATAAAGAGGTGTCGTTAAATGGATAGAAAATTTTTTTTATTAGAAAATGTTTATTTCAGACTAGTGTTAGTAATAACATAAAAAACAATTCTTATTTGAACGCTATTGCATATAGTCTTATTTTCGTCTGACGTCTTTTCTGCACCAGTAATTATGTTGTATTTTTTTTTTAATAATTTTACGATACTGAGGCATCTTTGTGATAAAGCACGTGCAAGCAATCCCTTTGTCAAATCGGATTTCTTAGTTTTTGTGTAAAAAGTTATTGATTTGTTTTTTGTTATTTATACAACTGAACGATGCTTATAATAACAATTTTAGATGACGACGATCCTCGGTTTGAGGTGGAAAAGTGCGGAGATGACCCAGCAGCTAAGTACAGGCAGCGCGCGTCTCGTATAGTGTCAGTGGGCGGGGACCTGCGCGAGCGCAGTTGCGATTCACTTATCATGTGTATCGTGACTACTCTTAACCAGGGCCTAAGGAATGGAGGTGGTATTGGTGATATACTTCGGGCTCCTGCTAGTTTTGTAAGTATTGTTACGATAAACGATATTATGTAGAAAAGTTGTAAAAAATTTAGCAACGTGAAACGAAACAAAGGTTTTGGTAACCTTTTTTGTGGCGAATTTTATTTCATCAAAAAGATTCTCTTATTATTTTGTTAGGAATGCACATTGTTACATGTATTCTTCAGCAAATTGGATTTCTTGAAATTATATGAGATCAGGTAAAGTGGTATGTAATTTTTTTGCCTTGCTAATTCAGACGCATCTGTATTAACTTAGACCAATTAAATATTATTTTATTCATTTTGCAATAGTAGCAGTGTTGGCCAAGTGGCTTCAACGTGCGACTCTCATCCCTGAGGTCGTAGGTTCGATCCCCAGCTGTGCACCAATGTACTTTCTTTCTATGTGCGCATTTAACATTCGCTCAAACGGTAAAGGAAAACATAGTGAGACCTGCTTGCCTTAGACCCAAAAAGTCGATAGCGTGTGTCAGGCACAGGAGACTGATCACCTACGTGCCTATTATATTGACAAATGATCATGAAACAGATACAGAAATCTGAGGCCCAGTCCTAAAAAGGTTGACTTGTAGCGCCACTGATTTATTCTTGTAATAGGAGCCGCTATACGTAGCCCGAGTGGTGTATGATCTGCTGTTCTTCTTCGTGGTCATCATTATCGTCCTCAACCTAATCTTCGGTGTCATCATTGACACATTCGCCGACCTCCGTAGTGAGAAGCAACTCAAGGAATCAATACTTAAAAGCACTTGCTTTGTCTGCGGTTAGTGATATTATAGTTGGTGTTTGATTGTATTTATTAATTCGTAAATATTTTAAATCTCAATTAGGATTTTAATTAGTTTTCTATATGTCTATATATAGAAAAACTAATTAGAATAATATTGGATAAATTTTTTTCAATAAAGTTCACAAAGAAGAGTGCGACTTTACATGAATTACAATTTATTCTATACAATAATTATGCCTAATAAGTATACCTAATATTATGTTAACTTAATTTTCTTCAATGCTAGTGAATAGCTTAATGTAATGTTCATTAACCGTCTTAGTGTTCTATAATTGGATTAATAAAATAAAGGTAACAGATTTGATACACAGAAATACTTTCACGTCATTTAGATCATTTAAATCTATATTGCCAAATTTCGTTACATACATAGAACTCAAGTAGTTACTTTTGAGCGTTAACTTGTCATGTTTGCCTTTGAGTGAACTTAATTTTTCAATTATTTCCTTATTTTATATGACCTACTTGACTTTGACGACTTTGTGGCAGAGGGCGGCCAGAGTCTCGTCTGAGAGTCTTTCCTGCTCTCTTTGCATCGTCTGCTACTTTTTATACTCTATGGTAACTTAAACCTTTCAGGTTTGAACAGATCAGCATTCGACAACAAGACAGTCTCATTCGAAGAGCACATAAAGAGCGAGCACAACATGTGGCATTACCTTCACTTCATGGTGCTGGTTAGAGTCAAGGACCCCACCGAGTTCACAGGCCCGGAGAGTTATGTGCATTCTATGATTAAGGTGTGTTTATAGTTTCAGTATAAAATATCAATTTTAAACATGGCAACATTTAATTAATTCTGCAATAAGAATTTGTACATATACTATATATACTCCGGAACAAGTTTTTTTTTTATGTAATAGGAGGCAAACGGCAGGAGGCTTACCTGATGTTAAGTGGTACCGCCCATGGACGCTAACATTGCCAGATGGCTCGCAAGTGCGTTGCCGGCCTTAAGTCGACTAAAATACACTATAACACTTTCGCAATATACTATATAATTTTTTTTTCTTTAGTTGGATTATCTATAAACTAAATTCTCGAAGTGTAATTAATAATAATAATGTCGCCAAAATAATTTTCAGTCAAACAACCTGGACTGGTTTCCGCGACTCCGCGCTCTGTCTCTAATGGGCGGAGGTGAGGGTGAAGGGGGGGAGCTGGAAGTGCGAGCCTTGCAGGCTCAGCTAGAACGGGCTCAACAAGCAGTTAGAACCCTCACGGACCTGCTTACAGACCTCCGTGATCAGGTATGCATTAAGGAATATTGTCATTTTTGAGCATTGTTTTTGCATATTTTTTTTCATATATGTTGTTTTTTGTAAAATGTTCGCTAAAATAATTGAGTAGTGAAATTTTTAAAATAAATAATTCATTTACTAAATAATATTTTGTCGTTGAAATGAGTATTTGTTTACTTTAGAGTATATAGAATTAAATATTGTTTGATAAAATGTTTCGAGTTACTTACCAAATGTGTCTACCCCACGGCTCATTCAGACGTAGGCCTAATGTCCAGTTCAAATAATTTAATCCAAGTTGTATGAAATATATAAGAAATATTAGTAAATTCTTAATGTCCTTATTTTTATTTATCGCTTCAATCTTTAGATGACCGAGCAACGCAAGCAGAAACAGCGCATAGGTCTTTTGAACTCGACGTCGGCGTATCTTCACAACTTGCAGTTAAACTTGCCACCCTGAACGCATACCTCGTATATACGAATTCATTCATTTAGTACTTATATTTAAATTTAATTTTATAATTTTTACGACAATAACAGATAAATTATTTGAATCGCACAATTTTTTGGCGATTTGTAATACGTACCGATTTTAAATTTCATTAAAACGTAGCAATAATTATACTAAATTACGCATTTAAGATTTCAACTTAAGTAGGTGAGTAGAATATATATAATAGAACTATGATCAGTGATACCGGTATACAGTCATATCCAAAGTAATTTTAGAATATTTATTAGGAACAAATGTTTACCGAGTTAAACAGGGTTTGTTTACTAGCGCTAGTACGACATTTTCTTTATTTTAAAATTTGTATTTACTTAAATATGTGACAGTTTTATTTATACGTCATTACGAACAAATGTTGCGTGGGGATGCATTTATAATTTTGTTGTCTTTATATGATGTATCGTATAGCGTTGCCAATATTTAAGTAATTCTTACCCAATTAGCGTTAGTAGATAACTCTCTTTAAACTGTTTTATAATAATTTTCCTTTATATCTAGTATCTGTGACTAGTTTTACGAATTTTTAAGATTTATCTATTTCTACTAAATGTTGTCTACTTCAAATTATATAGCTCTAATATTAATTATTACCTCTTTATAAATAACTTGACATGAATTTATTTAGATTTCTATTTCTAAATAATTAATTAATGTTCACATTAACATTTTTTTTATTGGTGGAACTAAAACCTCAGGGCCGAGTTCTATACTATAGATAGAAATATCAAGTAATTTTTTCAGCTAGTTAGTCAACCAAATGGGGGCGCAATAAAAATTTGTTTGTGTGTGCATTTATTACTATTGTTACATTGTGTTGTGCGAGTGTTATTCTATCTATTTTATTCACTTTTTGACGACACTTGAATAGTTGTTATATTTAGATACTTAATTTTTATCGGATGTGCAATACGTCAAGCTCAAATCCGTTACCTATAGATAGCTAAATTTATTAAATTAAGGATCTGATTTTTGCCTGTTCATAAAGTATCTGAAAGCCCATCTAAGCGTGAATCTCGTTTGAGGATATGTCAAATCGTTTTATCTTTATTAAGTTTGATAAGAGATGCTTCTGGAGTTCGAAATTAAAACAAGGAACTTATTTTTGTAACACATGAGACTTTATCGGTATCCTTATTTTTTTTTTATTACAAAATTTCTGTTAAATATTTAAATGGATTATTAAGTTTATTTTTATCGTTGGGAGTGGGCTCGGGTGGAATGATGTTCTATACAATATGTTGCAATTTTACATCATTTTAAATAAAATTTATTTATTGTTACGGTATAACCACTAATATTTTTATAAATGAAATATATAGAGCGTAATTATTGCTCAATATACGGTTTGTGCAATCAGTGTTATTGAATTTACTAATTATTTTGAACGATGCTCGAATATTATAACTAAGAACAATTAATTAATTATTTGACAAAAATTTGTGCCATTTTTGATATTGCAATATATTTTTGTTTGATGCATTTAAATAATCTGGAGTTTTTGTTACATTCCGAATCATGAATTAGTAGAACTAAGTCTTCTAAGGAAATTTTAACTGTTTAACATTTTATTGTCGTAATATTTCAAGTATAAAATATTTTACTTCATATAACATTCCTGTGACAGTCTGTTTTGTCGTTATTTTTGTTTTGTATATGTATTTTCGAATCTATTGTTGAATGTAGTGTAGTAAACTTGTGATATTGCAATCATGTTTTGTTTATAAAAATAAATGATATGGCACAATTTTACCTTTTATTATTTAGAGAACGAGGAAGAATCGACAGTAGACAAATAGATTTACCCGCCTGGTTAATATATAATATGTTAACGTAAAATTGTAAATACCGTTAGATTGTAATCTATCTCGCGAGATTATAAACTGTCGAAAGATTGTGAACTCAACGTACTGCTTACAATTTAACGTATTATTATTCGGTAGATTATAATCTATCGAAGTGAAATCGTCAAATTGTGAAACGGTACGCACCTCGCGCGCTGATTAGCTACAATGACATATCCTTGCGAAAAACCTGCAGTGTACTAACGTTCCGCAGATATTTCGCTACCGCAATTATTTCGCAAAGATTCGCAGCCGCGTACGAACGCGTAGGTGTACTAAAGGCGTAACGGTTTTTACAATTTTACGTTGACATATATAACAAAAAGCTGATATTTTAATAAAATATACTTTATAATGTTGTAAAATTAATGTTCTCAAGAAGGATTCGGCCAAGGCGGCTATTCTTTATTGAGGAAGAACGTACACAGGACATATTCTATCTCTAATGTTTTCGAAGAGACTAGCGCACTCTATAACTCTTATACTCCAATGTGACGGATGTAAATACATTTATATATTACTATTAGTTCGCTCTGTGAAGCTTACGAAACGCAGAGGCAACTTCTGAGCTTCAAGCTCTAGACTGGCTTAATTAGCTAGGACTTAACGCATAACGAACCAAATGGGAGTCTAAGTGCAGAAGCAGTCCACACTACACACACTACTTCTTCTCTTAGTATTTTTTTCATCTTTGCGAAAATATTAATACTAAGGGATAAACTTCCTTAGCATGACAGTTAGGTAAACGTGTATTAAGGTAACTTAACCGCAATCTCATAAAATTCAACAATAAAAAGCTTTTATTTTGTACAACTGTACTAGTCCGTTTATTGGATAGGAGAGCAATGTACCAACACACGGCCGGCCAATAAGCATCATCAGGACCGACGGAAGCCACTGAGCCCTGGAGGTCTATTGCGAAAAACGAAATATGAAGTTTTGGTTGACGTAACGTACAATTTCCTTTTACGAAAGTGTTTCGGATCCGACAATCGATACGAATATCGCGATTAGACATTTTGTTTTTCATTTACCTTATTGCAGTTATATATACTCGTAAATACATTTGAGGTTTACTTTGTTTGACATAATGGTAATCAGAACTTAACCTCACTTTTTACGACAGACTTAAGTATAGGCTTCGTTAAGTTAAATATTGTTAAATTAATAAATACAATATATTTTAAATTGGCGCCATTTTTGTTACAGGAAGAGGTATAACACGAAGATTAGGAAAGAGATATTATTTAAAATTATCGACTTAGTCAAATCTTATTTGAAAATCTCTGCACACAGATAATTTCAATGACGCCTACTAAAAATACCACAGGGCAATGATCCCACTATCATGGTAAGTTATATTATTATACTTATATTTCGCATTTATTACAGGAAAATATGTATGATATTTATAAAATATCCTCTACACAGACAGAAACCCCGTATTGTTTTAAGGTTTATGAGGAGGTTTTTATCTTTATTAATAAAAAACAACGTATTTAAATTACTTTAATGTCAGTCACAAACGAATAACTTAAATAGAATATTTAAAAATAACGTTCATAATTACATCATAAACAGTTAATCCTTAAGAGTATTCATTATTGCATTACAATTTCATAAACTTCGGTAACTCGGTTTACAACACAATTATATGAAAATAAATTACAAATTATAGGGCACACTAAATAAATCCTATTTAGGCCAACTACCAATCTATTTATTACCATGTCATCTAATCAATACCATAGACAGGAAACATGGAATAAACTGAGTGAAAATAGACACTCTTGTAGAGAAGTTTGAGGAGTCTCGCGTGTGATGTTGTACGAATAAAAATTCCACATTAATTTTTTGATCATAATTGGTGGAATATCTATGTAATTATCGGCCAGTCTATTCGATATACCTGTTGACTCTAAATAAATTCTGTCTAAGCAATATTTGACTATTTACATGTCCCGAAAATATTGTATATTGAAAAATACTAAAATACAACTATGGATATCTACGGTGTTGCTAGCTTCTATCGTATAAAAGTAATAATGCACGCATCCTCTATGAGGTATTTCTATAACTACTTATGTCAGATTTTTTGGGAAATTTTAAATAACTCACGAACATAGGAATGTAAATAAAACATGTAGCTACTATTGAATATATAAGGTTTTCACTTATACAACATGTAATGCTTAATTTATAGATTTTATATTAACAAAAATGTGCACATAAAATTCGTCTGGAAATTGCTGCAAATATTTACTAACTCGAAATTTAATTGTAGCTAACGTAAAAAGCTTACATTTGTTTTATATTTTATTTCTATGGTTACACAATTTGTTTGATATATATATCTTTAAGTCTATAGATTAAATTAGCTCGCATGTCATTGCGTTTATAGTAAAAATATTAATTGTTTATACGCTGTTCAGCACAAGTTAACATTGACGGTTGGATACATCGTCAAGTTGTCCTACAATAACATAACTGCCAAAAATTTAATTTATTTGAATACTAGCTCATGGAAGTAGAAATATTAGTATAATGCATAAAAATTTAATTTACAAATCAAGTATACACAAAACGTCAATTGTTTCGACAAGCCTTTAGATTTATTATTACACTAACGTCACTATTTCGATGATCACTCGAATTGACTATGCAACACAATCTCGCACTACGCGTACTAGTCTATTCACGTTGCACTATAGCAGGTTGATGTCGTCAGCCGAATTAAATCAAAATCTAAGCCATATCACCAATTCACAGCCAAAATTATCAGTGGCGAAATTCTTTATTGGCTTAAGCTAATTTTAACATTGTATCCTATCCTAAAATCGCCCAGAAATTATACAAATGGATTCTGTCAAGGATGATTGAGGAATTATTCTCTCTATTCGCTAGTTGAAAACGGTTTGAACTTTTTTATCTAAATATTTCGTTTTTTCACATAGAAATAGATATAAATATCTCGGTGTTTATGGTTTCGTAAACATTAATTAACTTAAAACTTAGTAATCAATCTTTATTATCGATTTACGACGCAAAAAGTTATTGAATTGAAAAAAAAAAAGGAATATGTTTGTGATTCTATTTCCTTTATAGTGTTGTGTTTGTAAAGGCTATGCACCTTCGCAGACGGAGAAATGTTTTTCTAAAAAATTAATTGTTTCTTGCGTAAATTCGGAACTTCTTAATAAGACGTGTAAACATCTAAGAGCTGACAGAACCCATTCTATTTGATATCTAGTAACGACTGTTCAGGCTGACGACGCTTTTAGAGCCTCGTGCTCTATATGTGAATGGTGTAAAGCAGGCGCTAGGGCGGCGCAGCCAGAAGGCCCCCGAACTGCAGAAGGGCTTCTCGCACTGCGGGCCCTGAACCACCGGGCCCCGAGGCACGTCCCCCCGCTGCCAAACCCACTATCAGCGGGTATATACCTATAGATAGATAGAATTAGTAAAAGCTTTTGCTAAATTCGATTGGCCTTTTGTGAACTTATTTGCCATGACCATGTTAAATGTACTCAACTAAAATTACTAAATAGATAAAACAAAAAAGTGAATTTACTAGTACCAGAGTTTTAGTTTAATTAAAAATTACATAAAAAAATATGTCGTATAATTCGAAGGGTCTGGGTTCAATCCCCGCAGAAACAAAAATTCACACGCACTTCAAACACCTGATAAATAACTGAAATGTTAATCTCACCTATAAGCTTCTGCCAGGCCGTAGCGTCTACTTTTGCGGGTGGCGCTCGCTTCATGGCATCAGTGAGGGTCGCTATCGCTTTTAGGACAAACGATATCTCAGACAGTTGATGTCTGAAAATAATCAAGACAAAACTAAATCTTTTTTTTTCTATTAGGCAACTAGCGTTGCATTTGTTTTTTTCTGATAGGCAAGTAACGGCGTGTGTTAGGCACAGAAGGCCTAACACACGCTGTCGTCTTCCATCTATTCCTTCACGATGTTTTCTTTCAACATAAGAGATATTAAAGAAATCATGAAAAATTATACTTCAAGAGAACATTATTCAAACAGCTTTAAAAGTACTATCACTTTTACAACGATATCACGCAAAACATAAACTATCTCGGGAAAGCCAAGCAAAATGTATGAAATGGAAATGGATGATTGTTTAATCATCCTACACGTCACTACAAACCTGGTTAAAGGTTCTGAATCGTCTTCAGAACTGTATTTCGAGATGACTTCTTGAAACCGGTCTAGAAGTGGCATTATGGCTAGTGGGTCTGCGTCTTCTGAAATTCAAAAACAATTTTTTTTTAAATGTTTAATACTTTTTTCATAATACGGTTTTTCAATTACGCTTTATAAATTTTGAATTTAAAACTATTTTTATAATACCTTAGTCAATATGGACCATGCCTTCTGTAAGTCATAGCACAAAATGGACCGCGATGAATGAAGGATAAGTTACATTAAAAAAAAGTTTATCTACCTTCTCCGGCTGCGATGGAATCGACATCTTCCAACATCGAGAACTGCAATAAAGTCTCAAAGCACGCTCGGGCAAATTCCTCACGCTCCCGAAGTTCTTGCTCGTTTTCTGCAGAAATATCATTTGCAAATGATAAAACGAATTAAATACACCGATAAAAGTTATCTGCCTAAAATAAAGATTAAATTCTGGAGCTTCTAAATATAAGGAACCAAGTTTGCCATCAAAGGTCAGTGAAGATATAGAAAATAATTTTAGCATTTAAATTAGAAATCTTAAAAACACAGCTCAAATTTATTAAAAATAAAATATGATTCGCTTTTAAATAACCCTGAAAGTTTATTTAATACATACTAGCAGCGTGATTGGCATGCATGGATCCCGCTCTGACGAGATGCAGGGCGCGTCTAGCGGCATGGGCGGGCGCCCGAGGGGAACCGCCCAACACTTCATCGCGGATCACACATACGACTTCACGGGCTTGGCCGCCGCAACCCACACTATATAATAACATTGTGATTATATTATCATATCTTGGAAAATGGATTTAAAATTGGTAAGCGAAAAGCTATAAATACGCAGTTTAACGGATGTGTCAAACTAGTTCGCACCTCAGTGTATTTATTGCGTAGTTTTCTATTTGACAGTAACATAAGACAAACAATAACAAATCCAAGTTAAAAAAAAATAAACAAAACAAGAAAAGAAAACCTAAAACTTTTAGTAACAAATTATGAGTAATGCAAATCTTCTAAAATCAGCGTGTAAGAAGTTTTTTAAACTAAATAGATATTGCGTTATAGAACGATCAAATTCCTTAATTTTTTTTATAAATTTTTATTATTATTATTTGTTAACTATGGAAAACTAATGTCTAATAGTAAGAGATAACCAATACATATAAACTTACGGCGGTTCAAACATGAACGTTTCAAGCACGCCCGGCAATATTTCCCAAAACTCTTTGTAATCGTCAGGCTTTTCTCTCGCTAACGGTAACCCAGTGGCCAGAACCTGAATGAAAAAATTGGAGCTTGTAAATCATTGTATTCAATATTAATTCAGATTTCACAAATATTAACTGAAACATATGTATAATGTACCTGCAACAACAACGTAGCAATTTGCGCCGTCTCATCCGGTTGATCTCTTTCTCTCTCGCTGTTCCGTCTTCGTTTCTCTGGACTGCACTTCTTCACTGCTATGTGAAGAGCCTAAGAAAATAAAATTGTGTAATATTGAATAGCTTTTTCGCTTTAGTTCTTTCATAAAAAGTTGGAATTGTTCCCGTTTGGGGAGTCATTAGTAAAAAAGGGTGGATTTTTTTCCTCTTCTCTCAAAAATACTCTTTAGTGGAGTAGGTAAAACTAGGTACAAAAAGTCTGACTAAATTACATCACACAAATTACGAAAATTAACAAATTTTTTTTTTTTATTCAATCGAATAAGCAGTACTAAGGTGACCAAATATATAGATGTAACACACTAAACGAATTACCATAGAAAGATCCAAACCAAAACATCAGGCTATAAAATTATATATATCTTAATTTAACTGTTTTCAAGACCTATGGTCAAAGTTACCTGCAGCAAGTGCGGCAAAATATGTTTACTCGGCGCAGGCGCAGCCCGATACAGCGCCGCGGCAGCGGAGAGACAACGGGCACTTGCTGTCGGTTGGGAGCTTACTACGTCCGCTAGAGAGGTTAGTGCTGAGAACATCGCTGGCAATAACTCATGGCGGACTAGGGCTTCCTATGAAAGAAAATAATAATTGAAAAACACTTTTTTAACGGATTTGAAGTTATGTTTTAGTATAAATTTACAATTATTTTACATAATTTTAATTTTAACCGACGTTTCGCGTGCTTTACAGATCCCAGGTGTTTGACAATTTTAGGCCGTCTTCTCTATTGAAATTGAGGTGTTTTTTGATTTCAATGGCTTCGCGAAGAATATTTTTCTTGGGAAGAATATTTTTTTCTTTCGCAAGTACTTTCGGCTAGATAGGCCTACTCACTACATACGCTTTGACCAATATGAATAATATTAAATAGGAAATTTTGTTAAATTCATAAAGTAATACCTTATGTACAGTGTCGAGGCAATGCAGGGCGTGCATACTAGCGGGCGTGCCCGTACCGAGGCCGTCCAGTGCGGATGCGGAAGGTTCAACACTGCACACTTTGCATAGACATTGGCCGAGTTGCTCTACGTCTTTTGGGGTAAAACTTTAAAGGAAATTTAAATAGAATTAATATACATTTTTTTTTTTAAATACAAAAGTATATTACAGTGAGAAAATTGTCTCTCCACATCACACCTGAAAAATTAATACTAAATTTATCAAGACCGTCCCAACATGGAGGAACATATAATATTTAACAAAACATTTATGCAATCTAATAAATAGATACTTACGATGGTCGTATATGTTGGAAGATGAGAGGGAAGATCTGCACAAGGGTAGTAAGGAAATTCAATGATGGCGAATACAACTCAACAGGTTTACCATCTTCTGGCACTGAAATATAAACATTTATTACCTTTCAAGTAAATTGTTTAGTCTTAGAGAAAGGCAGCTGAAATAATCTGGTCCAAAGAAAAATTTAATTCACAAAATTCTATTATATGCTGAAATACCATGAAAAACATTTATAAGTGATTCGGCCTTGTATATTAGACTCTTTCTCTCTTTTTTTTGTACGATAGTATTTTTGGGTAAAAAAGTCTACCTGTCCTAGTGGCTGTATCGGAATGCAGGTTAGACGCAATACTGGTCCAAGCAGCCCACGCAGCAGCCCAAATGCGTTTGTTGCTCGCCGCACTCTCACTTTCCACGCGACCCGCTGCTGTCACCACCTCTTGGAATGACTTTAATGCTGCTACTGATACCTGAAAATATTATTTAATTCTTACATTCTTCGGCGAGTTCACTTTTTTAAAGATGTTATATTATTTACTTGATCGAACGCTTTATTAAAGAAATGTTTTGAATTCTTCTTTCGCGTTATGAAAAATTGATGAGGGTGAAATTTTACTATGCGCGCGCACCGTTACACAAAATTAACAGATCGAAGTTAGTTCTAGGTGGCATGAAAATCGATAATAACTAGGTTCAAGTTGTATATTCTAGTATTTTTATATTTAGAACACGTGTTTCGTAACAGTACAATTAAACAGTGTGAATAAATAAATATTATTTTGGTGTTTTCATTAAATCAATTTCATATACGGCGGTGATAGTATTTACTAATAATAATTTTATTGATTAATTTTAATATTTATCGTTGATCACTATTGCATTTTAGTTATTTTTTTCCATACGCCAAAGAAGTATAACTTCTAACGCGTGTACATAAGTACACACACTCTTTTTTTACGATAGTTTATCAGTGTTGATAAACTAATCTTAAGTTATGGTTTTACTTTCATGTGAATCTGCGACATAAAGATGATCCCATAAAATATGTAGAAAATAACAAATGTATTCTTATTTCTCTCGTTTCCTACCTCGTGACTCTTCCTTAGTGCAAAATCAACAATAAAGTCTAACAGTGCCGTCCATGACCTCTGGAAATCCCCAACGGAAGTCAATAACTGGAACCTCGAGTGGAACACACGAGACACACCCGATAGGGTTAGAACCTGCGATATTAGGAAAAGAACATTTTAAAAAGTTATCATTTATTTACTTCAATTAAAAAACAGATTTCTATAAAATGATAAGTTAAGTACTTTTAAACTGCAATCTTGGAAGTTACTAATTATAATTAGTCTCCCATTGAAAAATACCTGTGTTTCGGCCCATTGCTTCTGCGCTGTGTTTCTGGTGTGATGTATCAAGATATGTTCTCCTGTATCAACTTTTTCCGAACTCGCAATGTTAGACTGTTTTTGTACCTAAACGAAGATGTAATAGGTTAATGGAAATGTATAATACCTTATATATATTATTAATACGAATACCTTTCCTCATGCCACTCTTAATAGGTCACGAAGTGGCTTAATTACTCTGTTGCACATATGACATATTAAGGAACTATTTATAATACGTAATTCAGCAGAAAACTCTATCCCTGATAAGCTCTTCCAGATTTTTTATGACAGGAATATTTTTATATGCTAAGTACCTGTTGCAACATAGGGAAGAGTATATTTAGTAATGCTCTCCACGCGGGTTTGCTTAACAGGGTCCCGTGTGCTCCGATACAGCTGAATAATGTCTGACTGGCTGCACGTCGCACCGGAGCTCGCGGTTCCGTACACAGCTCACCTTTCACAGACGAATATAACATTAAGTAAGAAAATAGGGTTACAACAAAAATTGTGTTCAAATATCTTTATTTTCAATGGCAGGTACATGAAGAATAACACCATAATGGTAATTTAATATTCAAATGCATTAATTATTTTTTGGTATAGGTATTTAACATGTCTTTCCTACGTTATTATGTTATACTCACTAAGCCGTACGTAAAGGCACATCCAAAGTCTGTCCAGAGGTGGTAAATCGGGGTATTCAGGACAAGCGGCCGCTTCGTTCGCGAGTGCCACAGACAATTTATCCCGCTTGTGGTATAAATAGTCTGATATGTTCCACTGTAATAATTAGCATACAATTAACATTTACTTCTAACGACATACAACATTGTGATTGTCATACATTCTCCAGTCTATTAATTCCCCTGATTTTTTTATCTACATTATATTTTATAAGATATTTTAGGGATATATATTATCAGAGATTACCAATTAATATTTATTCTGAAATTATAATTACAAACGTATGCTTTCCATAATAAAACCTATAATAGGCTTTATAATATTAGAAAAATTATATTTAGTCATTGGAAAACGTGTGTGTTACTCTTACCATAAGACCAACAGCGGTAAGACTAATATTAAGCTCCTTGGTCTGTCTGGCAAACGCCGCAGCGGCGGCTAACACACGGCGTAAACACCGGGGTCCAGCACATCCTAATAGGTCCCCAGCTACTAGTTGCGCACATTGGAATGCTGACCGTACTAGTTGTTCGCTGTGTACAAAAAATGTTATTATTTATTTATTACATTCATACAATACGACAAGAAATAATAAACAAAACGAATAGATTTAATAGCGAATACAATAAAATAAACAGTCAAAACCTGTATACATTTTCATTAAAAATGTTAACATACCTTACGATAGTAATTTTTATCTACGATTAATATCCCACCTGTGTTGATCACATATAGCAGAAATGATCTCCATCATCAAGGGCCAAGCAGCACCGAGCTGCTCCCCGCGTGAGTGTAATAATCTCGCCGCACATTCTAACTGACGAGCGCGTACGTCGCAATGACGTACATTACATAACTCTGCTAATGGTTCAAGTATCAGGCGCTCGCGAGCCTAAAATTTAATAGAAATTTTAATACTAAATATATCAGCGCCTGATAAAAATCTATAGTCAAGTCGGAACACTGTTAACGTAAATATAAATAAATAATATATATTTAATGAAATGTCTTAAACGAATATATATAAACAGTTTTAACATAACCTCGATATTCAGATATTATCAGTGTTTATTTGTTAAACTAGATTTATTTAAGTGTATAGTTCTCGCCTAACCAAAACCAAAAACTTTCATCCTGGGAATGTAATCTTGGTTATATTGATTTTAAAGAAATCAAGATATTTACTCTTATCTTATATGTGTTATTAATATTAATGTATAACAACTGAATACAGAAAATTTCATTGACTCACCTCAGTTACTAACGCAGGGTTATTGTGATGATATTGAAATGCGGCTTGCACAAGGTAAGTGATGGCTTCTACTCCCCATTCCCTCATGCGTATGTGTGGATGTTGACACACCTGTAAACATAATATATATGTATACAAAACGAACAATCACTAATTTACTAAAATAAACATTAATTTACTATATTATTAAATATGTATGATATATACTTTAAAGACATACTTCGAGTAAATGATTAGTAATAGGTCGCCACATCACTTCGATCCTATGCATGTTTGCCAGCCCCGTCTCCAAAAGTTTTGCAACCGCGAACAATGATGGCTCCTAAAAGTTCAAAATCTATTATTATGAAACTATATACAACATGTACCACAGACTATAGATATAGACCAAAAATGTTTGTATAGGATAAAAAAAGCACATATTATTAGAAAATAACATTCTTAAATACTTCAAACATTTATTTCTTTGAATACACACCCTATTCGAATATGCCAGATCCATAGCCTCATTAGACAATTTACACAGAGCATCAATCAAGTGGTGCAAAGCTACATCATCTAGATTCTTTGAAGCCTCGAACACTCTCGATAACATTGCTGATAGAGCTGAAATTTGTCAATATTTTAGAATACGTCCATGTATAGGATACCACCACTGTAGTGACCACCTAGGAAGTCCAGACATAAAAAAGACAATTTCGATTTCGTTTTGAATTACTTTTCTATGCTGTTAGAAGAAAATTTTTATTGTAAAGAATCGTCGATTTAAGCACCCATTTGATAAATTATTCTACTCATTTTAAAAACAGCTATATGTAAAATGAGCGATAGCGTTTGTGCAAAGCAGAACTGGCCTATGTAGGCAGTGCAATATCAAACAAAACCGCGTGCTAGAACAAGGCCAGCAAGCTCCAATCCCGTGCGTTGGACGGACACAAGCGACCCCTAGCGGTTGCACTAGTCGTTTTTCGTGCGCATATTTGGAATTTATCACTTTTAATTAAAAGTTTAATCTGTATACATCTGTTTTTGGAAGCTAAAACTGCTATGGTCTAGTTAGTCTTTCCACAGTTCATTAGAAGGAAGACACCCAGAGAACATAGTACCAATTCAGGAAAATGTCGCTGTTAACCATGGATAGGTGTATTATGTATGCAATTAGGAAGCGTTCAAGTATTACGTAACGAATTTGGGGGTGGGGGGGTTCCCTTTTGTAAAACGTTACGATGCGGGGATTGAATTACGCGTTATTGTTAATATTATTTTCGACTTTCCAGTACTTTACACCACATAATGGTAACTTTAAGGTATAAAGAGTCAATTGATGATTACGAAACGTTTTACTATTGGGTTCAGAAAAACGTTACGACGCGTTGCATGGGGGGGGGGGAATAATCTACATGTAATAATAATTTTCATTAAATTAATTAAAGTTGCTGTTGTGGTTTGCAGTAAACTTTTTTTTTGCTGATCAACAAACAATTAAAAGCCAAACCAGACTGACACAAACAACTTTGATAAAACTCATTATTAAAAGTACTACTGACTTTTGATCCCATATAAAACTTCCAGCCTTTCGATAACCATAAAGAATATTTTATATGAAAGTAATAGACGCGAGGTTGTCACTACAATTTCAACACAAAGATACACTCAAACATAGACTCCCTTTTTCGCTTTGTGGATGCAAAAACCTACTTTCACAATCCATATCTAGCCATACGTAATTCCAATTAAGCACACAATTAATTAAATATTCGTATTACAGATATCAATACCGCTCATTACTCCCAGAGATTCCGCCACGGGAACTTGCTGACCTGAAATCAGTTTATACTGCAACCAAAAATGACTAATCAACAATTATGTTGTGTTTATGTTTTATATTAATAAAACTGCTAAATTGTATAAAAACCGACATCAAAAAGATAATTTAATATAAAGTAAGTATATATGGACATTAAATCCGTTATTAATCTACATATAGTTCGTTTAAACAATGAGAATATGAAGTAAATTTTTTTATATACATTTCCCATTTAGTAATAGCTCGTAATTCTGAAGATGAGACTTTTAATGAATCTGCAGGTGACGGCATTTTTTTCTTCTATTAATTTCATTAAAATAATTAAAAAATAAACTGTTTTCTATGTAAAAGTCTCCTACATTTATCGCCTGTACATATATTTCTGATTGTATACAGTAATTAAATTGTACTTGGCTAAAAAAGATAAGTTGAAAAGATTAAAATTACCAGGGAGGTCAGCCATGACAGCGGAAGTGCTCATGACAGCATTGGCGTCGGCACTTGCACGACTGGCTTTCATACTCCCACCGGTCGACGGCTTCAGACCTAGGATCCATACCTAGTGGAATAAAAAATATTTCAAAACTTATAAACTACAATTGTGCAGCCCTTTTTTATGCACGGCTTGGATGACGGAAATTCGTGGATCGAATCCCGGCTTAACACAGATAGAACAATGATCACTTACCAAATAAAAATAATGAACAATGTAAGTACTGAAATTTCCTTATACAAGAATAAAGGTACAAATTAAAGGCTTTCGAACCTTCAACATAAGATTGATAAAACACCAATATCAAATTTTATAATAAAAATAAGCTAACCAAATGCTGCAGCGTAGTAAGAACAGGCAGCCAAGCTTGTTGCATAGTGTCTCCATCCCGGCGAGCCGCCTGAAGCAGGGCACGCATTGCTGTCACGTGACGAGAAGTCACCATCACGAACGATTGCTGCTGGCCTGAATCAAACGTGAAAAGGTATTTAAGTCAATACAATAATAGAATAAAAAATATAAGGGGAACGAAGAAACGTTTAAAATCATTGCATTTATGATAAGTAAATATTTTCTTAAAACGAATTACTATGTTGAAATTTATCTTCTTTCAAATAAATTCTCACATCATTAAAACCTTAAATTTACTAATAATAATTAAATAAAATATTATAATTATAAATATTTCTTCTAGTTTCTTACCAGGTGGCTGCGCACAGGGTAAAGGAGTCCCGACCCATACAACATGATGTCTCAGATCAGCCTGTGGAGAGGGTTGCGCGCGCGCAGCGGGCCACGGACACGCTAATGCCGCTAATGCTCCTAACACAGGCACACAGTATTGAGCCGGTAAAGCGCAACGACATAGCGCGCCTATACACGCATCGCGAGCGTTTGTTACACCCACCTGTGAACCAAATACGACAAGTCTCTACTATCTACAAATATAAGGGCAAATAGTGTTATTTTCCCCTTGTGACGTATACTCCGATAGGCGTGTACTAATCCTCATATGGAATAATATTAATAGGAAATTTTGAATATTATATATTATGCGCCTTAACTAATAAACTAGGCTGTAAGACAACAGAAGTTAACCGTTTAAATAATCAATTATTATTTGTGGATAATAAAAAGGTATCTTCTGGCAATTTAACATGTTTTAATAAACCAAAAGGAAAGCAACATACTTTAAGATTATTTCATCAGAATATTCAAGGTTGCTCTTCCAAATTACTGGAAATAGAAATGTTTTTAGAAAAAACCAAGTTCGATATTATTTGTTTAACTGAACATTGGTTAGATGATCATCAGATAATGTCTATTAATTATGAAAATTATTGTGTAGTTAGCTATTTCAGCCGGAAGTGTATGATACACGGTGGATCATTAATATTAATCAAAAATTCTGTTAAATCTAAAGAAAGGAAAGACATTATCAGATTGTCAGTTGAACATTCTATAGAGTTGTCCTGTGTCGAGCTCGATAGGCATGTTGTAGTATGTGTTTACAGACCTCCGGGCTATCAGAATCTATCTGTATTTGATTCTGTAATGGAAGATGTGTTAAAAAAACTTAGTACTAGTAGTAAATCAATCATCATAAGTGGTGATTTTAATATTAACTTATTAGAAACAAACTCAAATAGTATCAGATTAATAAGTCTTTTTAAATCATTTAATCTGTCTAATGTTTTTATGGAACCAACTAGAGTGACAGCTTCTTCTGCCACTTGTATAGATAATATTTTTTGTAATTGTGATTACTTACATAAAGAAATTGTTAATAAATTGCCTTCTGATCACAGTGGACAAACAATAACGTTTTGTGCCTACATACCTGTACAAAAAATTCAAATAAGGTATAGGCCAATTACATGTAAAAATTTAGAGAAATTAAATAATACCTTGACCAGTAAATTGTGTGTTCAAAACTTTAATAATATTTGGGACCCTAATGAGTTCTATGCGGAGTTTTTTACCTTGTTAAAATCGCAATTTAATGACATTGTTCCACAAAAGACAAAAAGTATTTACACCAAGTTCTTATTTAGTGATTGGGCGACTCCAGGTATTCGTAAGAGCAGGGATAAACTTTTTGAACTATATGGCCTAAGGCAACATGTAAAAAATACAAACTTTCATCAGCATGTTGCGAAATATTCAAAAACTTTTAAAAGTGTGTGCAAAATTGCTAAATCACTGTATATTAGTAATAAAATAAAATCAGCGGATGACAAAATAAAAACTACCTGGCAAATAATAAATAATGAAACTGGTAGAAAAAAACAGCGTAATACTGAATTTAACTTAGAGACTGCACATGGCCCAATAAACTCAAATGCAGAAATAGCTCAGGAATTTGAAAACTTTTTTATCAATATTCCCTTTAAAACTACCGAAGCTTTAAGTTCATCATCCGCACTTTCTTTTGCGTTACTTACGAAGAATGTAAGGGCATGCCCTACGGAGTTTCGATTTCAATATACAAACCCCCAGGCTGTTATGAAAGCTTTTAAAGATCTTAAAATTAAATCTACAGAAGATCTTTGGGGATTGTCTGTAAAAGTCTGTAGTTCTATCATCGAAACTATTGCGCCTTATTTAGCTTTCATATTTAACACCAGCATAGACCAAGGAGTCTTTCCGGATCTCATGAAACACAGTAAAGTAGTTCCGTTGTTCAAATCCGGTGATAGTAAAGAACCCAATAATTATAGACCTGTGTCAATTCTGCCAGCTCTCAGTAAGGTTTTTGAAAAGTTAATGCTCAATCAAATGTTATGTCACTTTAATAAAAACTCCATCTTTCATGAACAACAGTACGGTTTCACCAAAGGGCGTTGTACAACTGACGCCGGTGTCTCCCTAATCAAGAACATTTTTAACGCTTGGGAGGAAGCACAAGATGCCATTGGAATCTTTTGCGACCTTTCGAAGGCGTTCGATTGCGTAAACCATGAGACTCTTCTGCTGAAACTTAATCACTACGGGATTAAGAACAAAGCTCTGGACTTACTAAGATCTTACTTGAAAAACAGACAGGTTAAAGTTCAGGTTAACGGCATAAACTCGTTAGGGTCTGAAATTACAATGGGCGTTCCTCAGGGTTCGATATTGGGTCCATTCCTCTTTTTAGTATACATAAATGATTTACCCCAATTAGTTCAGAATAAACCGAAGATGGTGTTATTTGCAGATGACACATCATTGATTTTTAAAGTAGATCGACGGTCACAAAATCGTGACGACGTGAATAACTCTATTCTTCGGGTCCAAAATTGGTTTACGGTAAACAATTTGGCACTGAATGATAAAAAAACTAAATGTATTAGATTTACGTTGCCAAATGTTAAAAGTAAGGAATGTGACATAATGTTGAATGAAGGAAAACTGGAATTTATTAATCAAACGGTTTTCCTAGGCATCACGCTAGACGAGAAGTTACAATGGGGACCTCATATCACATCTCTTGCGGGGCGGCTGAGCTCAGCCGTTTATGCGGTTAGAAAGATAAGATATTTAACCAATGTAGAAACTGCGCGTTTGGTCTATTTTAGCTACTTTCACAGCATAATGTCTTACGGCATTTTACTGTGGGGTCGGGCTGCTGACATAGAATCCATTTTTATTTTGCAAAAGAGAGCGGTCAGAGCCATTTATAATCTACGTCGTTGCGAATCTCTCAGGGAACTATTTAAAAAGATTAATATTATGACAGTACCTTGCCAATTCATTTATGAAAATATTATGTATGTAAGAAAGAATCTACATCTTTTTAGTAAAATAAATGAAAGACATAATTTTAGTACTAGAAATAAAGATAAAATAGCTCAACCATCTTTCAGATTAGCCAAAGTTCAAAATTCATTTATGGGGTACTGTGTGAAATGTTACAATAAAATACCTTGTGACATTTTAAAACTAAATGAACGAAAATTTAAATGTTTTATTAAAAGTACACTTTGTAAACAAGCATATTACAAATTAGATGATTATATTCAAGATAAGAATGCTTGGAAACATGCTGGTCCTGCTCCATAGGACAATCCTATGATTGGCTCTATAGCCTGGACAAAATCAAATTGGTTGCTGATTTTTTGCTAAAAAAAAATATGTTAATTTTTGTTATTACTATTATTATTATTTTTTTTAATTTATATAATGCTACAAATGTAATTATTTTTTTTGTATCTCACACACTGTTTTGTTGTGTTTTTTTAATATTTTTATTACTCTTTAATGTTAATATTCTAAGGTTTCGATATTTGTAAATATGTGAGGAACATGTATACTAACTTTTTTAGTATAGTAGTTTATTCTAAGAGTACATTGTCTTCACATATAATTATTTAACAAATGTAACAAAATATTGTAAACCTATTTTAAAAGAGTAAGTGTGGAGTTTCTTGCCCATTCTTCTCCACACGAAACTACCTTTTGGAAGGGGCAACTAGAATCATCTTTATATTTTTTTTTTTTGACGTTCAAAAGTGCCATTTTAGATGGTCTAATTGAAATAAACGATTTGACTTTGACTTTGACTTTGACCTTTAATTAGGTATCAAACGTATTTTTATTTTTTTATGTACGGGCATGGTGAGAATTAAACTTGACCCGAAAAGAAGTGATTGTTCCATTTTGTCATGCAAGTAACCTGTATACTAACCTTCCCACTGACTCTAGCAAGCGTCTGTATGGCACATAAAATATTCTCCAGCTCTCCAATACTGGCCTCTGCTAGTACTGATAAACCCCACACTAAGCCACACCAAGATGACTTTATAAGCTGCAATAGATACATATTTTTTAGTTAAAATTTGCATTAAAACTATATATTTATACGAAATAAATAATGTAAAATTTGTTATTTTATTGTATGTTATTTAAGGAAAGAAAATATTTTTCACTAACAGCATATTCATTCTATCTGTATTTCATTTAAGTACAACATATTTGACGTTATTTTTAGCGACCACAATTACTATTGCTGTTTTAATGCAATAATAATAATATGTATATGATCTCATCTTTTAAATTTTCAGCTTATTCTGTAATTCTACCTGTAAGCTAAGCTGTCGATCTTTTTCGTCCATTTCAGAATCCTTCCTCACTATATTGGAGTTCTGATCAGACTCACTATGTCCGTTCTTCGTTATTTCTCTGGTCTCTGTATCATCTGTATCTATAATAAAAATTAAATGTTAATGTCTAAAATTACATCAATTAAATAAAAAAGTTGTTCTACCTTTATTACTGATAGCTTTGGTGTTAGTGTTGACTTCCTTCTCATCATTATCGTTTTGATTGTCATCATACAGTTCCTGTAACCTGAAAAATAATTCCGTATACACAGAACAATCTATGTTATGGGTGAATCTCTCTATCAATGCGCTATGAAATTTTATAAGTATATAAGTATGGTTTGCTTTTAGGCAGTATTAGCCTAGTGGTTTCAACGTGCGACTACTTGGGGCTGTAGTTTCTATCCACGCTAGTACGGACCCAAAAAAGGCGACGGCGTGTGTCAGTCATAGAAGGTTGATCAACGACTTGTTTATTTAGAACAATAAAAAGTCACGAATCAGATTCAGGAATCTGAAGCCCAGACCTAGAAGGTTGGTTGAAGGTGCTACAGGGTTTTTTTTTACTTTTTGGAAAACCAAGAAAAATGTGGAAAAGTTATTGGAATAAATGTGGTAAATTCTTACCTATAATACTCTTCACCTTCAACACTAATAGCGATGGACCGTATTATCTCTATAAGACATGCGTAAGCAACTGATATGCCGTAGCCATCTTGGATTGTGGGCGCTTCTGTTCGATCGAGCATTTCTATGCTGAAAAATATTCAAACAGTTTTGTGTTTCAATTGTAATGTATCAATTGATCATTAACCACCGTGGAGCCACACATTTATTATTTTTATTTAATATACTAAATAAACTACTTACTAAATAGACTTTGCAGTACCAGGCTCGAAGATGACGCAAAGCGGTAGCCAGACACCCTTCCAATAGAAACCAGCTTGTTGAGGAACCCCGGTTGATCCTAGACAGAAATTATTATCCTATTCCTTAAAAATTGACATGACCATTATTTATAAGTAAAGGAATCTCTCCTAAATGACTTTATGCCAATTCGTTAAGGTTTTGTTGCATTTGTTACTAAGTAAATGACACGTTAGGGTTAAGGATAATATTTAATTGCTATGGAGGTTTATAAATAAGGGTTGGACACCAGGTTACGTGAAAAGTGAGACATTTCCTGTATGCATTCATAAAAGTACGTAATTAATTTTATTAAAAAATGGAAATCACAACAAGTTACAATAAAAAGGTTTTTCGATAATGTTATAAACACATGCTATATAACACATCAATTTAATTGCTTAATTTCTAGGCAGCCACGAAATGTCAGATATCAAAAATGTTAAATACAGCTTTACTCATAGGAGTATTTGTGTATATCACAGCTTCCGATGTGAATTACTCTGATAATGATAAGCAAGGTAAGGGTTTATCTTATCTATTTACACCTACGTTGAAATCCTACTAAATATAAAACATCAATCGATTTAATAAAAGCTCATTCACGTAGTTCGTACCATTACATACTACTATACAATTTCAATAGCTATAAGAAGTTTTCATTTAAATTTGCATAAAGCCGTTTCCCACTATTTCATACTCTAATATAATACAAAAACATTTATTATGTTCAGGATTTAAATATCTTAGTCAGCGAGATGTGTACCATCGATACACGCAGTGCACGCGTCGTTTTTCTCCTGGTGTGTGTTCTACACCAATTAGACCGGTGTGGACTTTTGCATTCCCGCTTCAAAATTGCACGTAGGATCATTTTTATTATTATCCACGAAAACAAGCTACAAATATCATTATTTGGAATAAAACCGTGTAGTTAAAACGTCAAAAAATTATTAATATTCCATAAGAATACAATTGTGAAGAATTACATCAATTTGCAAAATACACAAATTATTTTTACCTTTTACTTATAAATTGTCATTTAAGAGTTTGAATTCGTACACAATTTTAAATAATGCTATATAAAAAACATATTTCAGTGAAAGACTAGGATGTCCGCGCGACCCGCGCGCAAACCGATTTATGTCGTATTCTCGGTGTATGAGACACTGTCAAGGTCTGATAGACCTTTATACACATATACTGGCGAGTGGTAACAATAATGTAACCATGTTAAGATCAGATGCTAAATGTAAGTATTTTACGAACAATAGGATTATTTGACTGAAATATATTTAAAATAAAAAGAAAATCACTCCAAAGACTATAAACATAATCAATTGAATGTTCTTCGATAATTTTGTTTTTAGATAGCTCGAGTAGGCGAGGAGAAGATATATCAGAAATATCTCTATATGACGACAATGAAGAGAATCACGATCATGAAGATGAAGTCACACTAGAATCGTTAAACTTTCTTGAAGTTGAAACACCAGGATCCGATGGCATCCATGAAAATATGGAGATAGAATTATTTGGAAATGTGGATAACCACGATATCTGACAGTTTTACATTATATTATCCTCGAATAATAAAAGTGTTTGATTGTTAACATTGTTTTGTGTTACGTGTCACTTGTATAGAAGAAAGACAGTCTCAAGTAGTTAACAACTACATAAGAATTAGACCTCCTATTTCCATGCGAATCTCAATTATTTGCAGCAAAATACTATATATAATATTTTTGACAACACGATTATTAGCGAAAAGTTTAAAATGTGATTTAATTCTATTTATATTTTTACTTACCGGGCTGAGTATTCACATTGGCAGCGACGAACAAACTTTGAACGTACGCGCCGAGTGCGTTTACGATATCTTGAAAGATGTTCGTTGCGTGCGGACGCATGTCGTAACACTCGCAGAACGATTTGAGAAGATCTAAAACGATTTCAATAAATAGGTATATTTTGCTCTTTAAATAAATAAAAACGTTTTTTTTAGTATGTTTTTTAGGTGGCTTAACTGTATATTTATGTTACACTAGCTGACCCGGCAAACGTTGTTTTGCCATGTATACTATTTCTAAATATTATTTATTTAATAAAATATGGGTTGATCGTAGGGCTGAAAATTAGGGGTTGTATGCATTGATATACAAAAAACCCAAGATGCACAGTCTCGAATAAAAGTAACGCTCGAAAGTGTCCCGAAACACTATTTCTGTCCATAACAGTATATGTTACAAGCATATATTATTGCAAAATCAACCTTACGCGAATTGCTTAAAGTTGTTATTACAACGCAGTGTATACGTACTTAAAGCAATAAAATTTTACGACCGACCGTGGTCGGTAGGACAAGGTATTGAGTGGAGTCGAACATGACTTTTTTATTTACAACTATTTAACATAATTTTAAATTTATCCGACTTTTCGGGTGCTTTACAGCGTGAGTGGTCACGGTGACTGAAGACAAAAGGTGTTGGATGTTAAATAGTTGTAAATTTATAATAATACATAACATTAATCCGGTTAAAAAGTTTTTTCTTTAAATTAAAAAAAAATGTTAAATTGGCTACCTCCTGACCCACACTTTATATAGCGTAAATATATTTGTCAAAAACTACACACAAAAAAGTTCAAGAGTACATAAATTTATTTATAAAAAAAACACAAATAAATAACATCGACTCCACTTATAGACGCGAGACTATTTGAAATGAGCGCACAATTTAGAATGTTGCGCTCATTTTTTGAGGACGTTTTTTAGACGTTGATTGTGCATCTTGGGTTTTTGTATATCAATGGTTGTATGTATTTATTTTTTATTATTTAAAAAAAATATCTAAGAATTAAAAATAATAATTTAGGGGTGGACTACCCTTCACATTTAGGGGGATGAAAAATAGATGTTGTCCGATTCTCAGACATACCCAATATGCACACAAAATTTCATGAAAATCGGTCAAGTCGTTTCGGAGGTGTTTAACTACAAACACCACGACACGAGAATTTTATATATTAGATTTAGAATTTAGTCTCACATATTTTTTAATTTGAGCAATCCTTCACTAATAACAGTTGCATAACAATATTATTTCAATTCTATATCAAGTGTTTCTTAAAAGATTTAGACAACTAAAACATAAATTTTATAACTCACCAGGCTGTATAGTCATTTTATGTAGTACTTCCAAAGCGAGCGCTCTTTGCCATAACGGTTTGTCCGGGTCCAAGAATTTTATTGTTAGAGATAAGAATATCTCACACTCGGTCACCTACAAAATATATCAAACTGTGAATTCAAAGATACAAAAATTTCTTGTAAAGATTTTTTTAAGAATTCGAGACATCAGTTTCGAGTTTAAAAGATACAGTTATTCTGGAAGTTTTTTCATACGCCTCTGCATTTTAAACCGATATTTTCATAGATCAGAATCGAAACTAGGAGCGTTTACCTTATAAACCAATTGCTATATCAATTAAGCCTCAAAGGCTCATATTTATAATTTATACAAAGCCCAAAATTTCTGAGAAAATTTTATCTATCAATAATAATCTTAGTATAGTCTAAGATTAGATAATTTTGATCCTTTTTATGTCTTTATACTCACTAATAAATCGTGATACTTGTGCAGTATAATAGAAACCAAGCGAAGCAATCTCATAGTAACAGGAAAATGGGGCCTATCTGGGGCGGGAGGGGTTCCCCCCGCTCCACCACCTGGTATATGGGGGGCGGTAAAGGCTGCCCTGGAATATCAAAGAAGAAATAATAAATATCCATTTTTTTCTATTTCTATAAAGAATCTGCGACGCAACAATTAATAAAAATAATTTAACAAGTTTGAATTATGAATCATGTATTATTATATTATATATTTTAATAGAAAAATGTCTGTTTTACTAAACATTTTATAAAGCAAATAGACTAAGGGCCTGCTCACTGTTGAGCTAACACGACATAATTAATTACACCTGGAATCGAACCAGGACCTTTGCTTATATCCCATGTGAGTAAACAATGCAATATAATATTAAAATATATAATACAAAGGATCTAACCTGTATTTAACATTTGGCGAAAACAGCCTAATTATCAATGCACATACATGCTCCTTCAGTAAAAATCTAAATTCTGTTATCTGTAATGAAAACCAGGTTTTAAAAAATGTCATGTAAATAATAAATATAATTATACTGTCTATTAAAAAAAATAGTACTATATAGATAACATAAAAAATATGCAAATCCTTGTAAATATTATTTAATATCTACAGATGTAATATTACAAATATTTAATATAACTTACTTTAAAAAACACAGGTGAAAAATCAGTAAGTACAGTATCAAGCAATTCCAAGCCAAACGTCTTTGGAACATCAGATATTCCGACAAGCCAGTTTGCAGCGTCACCATTGATTAATTGTATTATATCCTGAAAAATAAGATTTAAAGTTTTATACATCTCAGTAAAGTAACCAAGAAAAGAAAAGTTACAAATGTAATAATATAAATCCACACAAATAGAAGCAATAATTTTTTAGTATTTACCTGTAAAATAAGATAGGCATCAACAGCACAGGGTTTAAGATCCTTTGGAGCTTTTTGATTTGTTTGTATTCTGACA
The DNA here is from genome assembly GCA_905332375.1 of Pieris macdunnoughi. Lineage (NCBI taxonomy): Eukaryota > Metazoa > Arthropoda > Insecta > Lepidoptera > Pieridae > Pieris > Pieris macdunnoughi. Next base: position 3,365,492 of record CAJOBZ010000061.1, read on the forward strand.
TCAGCAGGATTCACGTTTAGTGTACCTATAAAACAAGATAAATTAAAATCGTCTTTGGTTAACATGATGTATATACATTTTTAATCACAATTGCTGAAAAGTTACTATCAGCTAGTATTATCATATAAAAACTTCACCGTCTGCTTCAGCAAGAGCCCTCTCAAAGACTAAAGCAACAAGTTGCCTCACAGTGGCCGCTGCAGCATGACTTGTGCTCACATCTCGACCCTCACAGGCTGCCACCATTTTCATACACAGCACCATTGTCTATGGAAATTTAATAGATATTAATACAGAGTGAGTAATTCAACAATACAACCTCTATGCTGCAATTGTTTATGTACCTGGTAAAATTGAAGTTTTAAACAACATATTTTGCCACTTTTCCTACTGTTACAATGAGACTTTTTATTGCAAAATGCGAATAATAATTAAGCCATTCAGAATCTATGCCTCCAAAATAAAAATTCTTGTAACTTATTCTATTTGAGGTAGGTACAGCGGTAATTGTTATATGGGTAGGAACATGTTTAGTTTTACTAACACATCACTATACCTTAAGATAAAGTTGTTAAAATTGTGTGACCTTAAAAAAAATATTATTAATCTGCTTACCCTAGCTAAAGTATCCCCATGTACTAGATCAGAGGTAGTCATAAGCAATGCAGCAGTTTGTAATAACTTTAGCTCAAGTGTATTTGCCTGGCCCAAGTTGAACAAACAGTCAACTATATGCCTGGCTCCTTTGGCATCAATGCCTTGTTGAGCAATCAGCCGTTGAATAGTGCCCAGACAGAACTGTAAAGAATTTAATTATGATGTAGCAATCACAATGAAATTAAAGTCTTTTACATGAATTTTTAGCAACAAACCTCATATCTCAATTTTGACTAAATTGTACCATTATTGCTTACCTTTATGATTTTCACATCTTTTGACTCACAACCTTGTACAAGGGGGTAAAGTATTTGATTGACAACTCCATACAATGAAGCCTGCGGATTATTGGCAGCTAAGGATAGCTTTTCTATTGCTTCATCACATGCCTTAAAGGAAAAGACAAGACTGTTAGTTATTTTTATTCAAAATTAGAAATACCTAACTGAACCTTACAGTGTTATAATAATATATTTGTATCTTAATTCTTAGGATAATGAGAAAATGTCTGTGAAGAAATTTGTTTTGTATCTTGTATTTGTCATTCTTATTGGATAATTTATGGTAGTTTCGGTAGTAAATACAGTTTTACTGAAATAAATATGGATACATTTTATGGTGATATGTACTATATTAAGTACTTTAAATTATTAGATTAAATTAAGTAATAAACCTCTCTTATCTGGGGATATTTTTTCTTGGTTTCCAAGCTAAGTGTCTTGAAATCATTCTGCAAGACGTCCATAAATTTTCTCGTGGAGTCATCGCCGGTAACTGCACTCACGAATGCCATGTTACTAATTTCACGCAAATTATTTCATGTTTTCCTTTAAATTTTATCAAATTAAAAATATGCCATGTACACAAAACACAATTCTTCTTTAAATCGACCACAATATGACGAATGACTATTGACAATAGTTTTTCAAATATACTGTCAATGTCAATGACGTTTTCCATTGACTAACACACCTATTTTCTAAAATAGTAAACGATCAAAATGAACGTAATTTGTATAATAAGATAAATAAAGAGATATCCAGATATATATTGAGTTTTTTTAAGGGGTTTTCACAATTTTTTTATTTTAATATCAGTAATCTATAATCATATGCGTGAAATGGAAAATAGACTGAAATGAGGCTATTGTGTTGCAATAGTTAACTCAGTTGCCATAATAGTGGATAATAATTATCAAGTAAGCTTTATATTTGTATGATTTCAGGGTATTATGGGTAAAAAGATAATCTAAGAATAAAAAAATCATTACTATTATGTTAAATTTTAGAAGTACAAATTATGCCTACACAAAATATTCGGCTCTGGTTCCAAGTTTCATATATTGATAAATCTTAGTAATGTAATCTTAGTTTGTAATAATTCCATCTTAGAATAAAAATCCCATGAAACTAATAATAAAAATAATCAAATTTTTGACAAATAACAGTTTTCTATGACCCACTTTTCATTTAACAAAGTACTTTTAAAATTAAAAAATAGCAACCCCGATTTACTGATTGTGCGGAAAAAAAAATTTGTGCAGATGAAAAAACAATGGTGTGATTCCAGATTTTATTTGTAAGTATTTATAGACTCCAATACTCATCTGGTAGAAATAACGTTTGCAAGATAATCTAAAAGTATTTACTAACCATGATGAGGAAACGAAGGTATAAAACTCATACTTTACATAAAATTTTGAACTTGTTTCTGACGTCCTGTCAATTCAATTTTTACTTTATTTATTCAGCTTGATTTAACTATGCGCCATTCGTTTTGCAATAAAACGCCTAATGCATGAAAGTCTCAGAAGTATCAGTGCATAATTACTTAAAGTGTAAGTGCCAATGCTGAAAAATTGCCGTGATCAAGAGATATTCGTGACCATCGCTCGTGTTTTCTTACGCACTGGATCGCTCTGCCGGCGAGTAAATATAATTATCGGTGTATTAGGAGTTTTAGTTTTTATTAATACGTATGTGAAAAATGTGGAATGTTGACCTCTTGAACATCTTTGCCTTGGCACAGTCTTCAGACCCATGTCGTATCAATAATCAAATTAAAGACGTCAGACGTGCATCATCTGTTTTCGTGATTTGATTTGTAAATAACGTCTAAATGTTACACAAAGGAGGCCAATTGAGAGCACATACATGCTTTGTATATAATCTTTCAATTTACTGCCTCCAATCATTTTAATATTTGCTACTGTTGGTTCTCATCAAATAAGCAAAATATATATATGTACTTACAATTATTATCATCAATCTAAAAATCATCAGTTACCTATTAAATTGATTGAATTTAGGGTATATGTGACAAATGAAGCACTTAATGAAATGCTATAAATGAGTAAGCTTGAAGTAGCAATTAAATAAAATTTCACTAATTCACTAAGCATTTCAATTAAAAAAATTGTAATTATAGTTCTTGGAGTAAACAATAACTAAAAACATATCCTACATAATTCACTTTTCTCAATCTATGTTAAAATTTAAAAAAAGTAAACAGTTTATACAAATCAAATCTGTTATACTATGGCTTAATATTTTCTAATCTTACACCAAACTGTTTCTTGCATGACTTAATATTTGTTATTTCCTGATGGCTGAGCTAAATTTAGCAATAGCTTATTGCTGGCTAAAGTGGATGATGATTTGATTGATAACAATCAAATGGCAACTAGAGGCCTGATTGAATGATAACACTATTTCCGTGCATAAATTATCCAACCAATGTTTACTGTTTTCATTTTGCAAATATAAGTATAATCACGGATAAAAAAGCTTTATGGCCTACACAAAATCAAACTCTTATTAAATGATACTTTGAAACTAAATATAATTAATTGGTCCGTATCAGACTCAATCAAGAATATATGTAGTTTATAATAGTATGTATATAATTAGGTGTATTAATTGAATGTATTGTATTACATAGCAGTTTAGATTTCAAGAGCTAAATATAGATCAATCTACATTTTATAAACCAGTTAGGATGTTGTTATATTTATAAGGATATGTACTTTAAAATTAGAAAAACTTAACAAACATTATTTACTTGAAATATGGTAATGATTGGATTATTCAGTAATTGTCAGCATAAATCTGCATCCTATCATGTGAAGTTCTGTGCTTTGGCATTTTGCCAAATTTTTAGGAAAGAATTTAGTGCAGTTGACTACTTTTTTTCCTTGAAATTTATATGAAATCATTTAATATCATTGCTGATTAGTTTGGTCTAGTAGAATTAGATTAAAAAATGTGATACCAAATTAAATCCAAAACACGCAATAAATTTAGAATTAGATAACTTATGTACTCATTGGCTTTAGTAACTAATTCATTATAAAGATATTGAATAGTTTTAAATGGGTGTAATGTTAATAGACGTTTTACTTAAATATTGTATATGTAGGAAGTTTTGGACAGACAATTTTTTGGATCTATTTCATTATTTTTATTTAGATTCAAGTTAATGATCAGCCTTCTGTTCTTTCCACTCCAAAATCAATTACAGTACCTGGAATATGTGCTGATAAATATATAAGGATTAATTTACTGGCCTTCTTTCATATGTGCAATAATTAATTTCAAGCTATATGTAACAAAATTTTACAGAGGCCTTTAATATGAGTAATGAGGTAATTAGTAAATCAGTATTGGAATTTATATTAGATAAAAGTATACAATTATTCTTGCATTAAGTGGTTGATTAAATTAAATGAGGCCTTTGCCCTTTTAATGAAGTAGATTATTACAAGGTCACATATTACATTGTTTATGCTAAGTTAGCTTTTAATAACAACTTATAGTACTACAGTACATGTCTTATAAAATATATTACTTAATACCATTGTTGTAAATGGTCCAAATGGATAAAATTTTCATGGCTTGACATGAACTTATCACCAGTGACTTTGTCACTAGTCAATAGTTCTACATTACTTTTGGAGTCACTTCACATTGTGTTTCCATAGTTTAAAATTTTTTTTTTTTCTGTTACAGATCTTGAATCCTGCAATTTCCAAATTTATTGAAGACTGTTTACCTAGTATAGTACTGATAGTTTAGTTTCGGGGTTGCTAGAGAAAGATGCCAACAAGAGAGAGAATAAAAAGACGGATTTAATTTTTTTATTATACAATCAATATTAGTGTATTTAGCTATTTATTAATGTTTGATTTGCGTTTTATACAATTTATTTAATGTGTCTAATGGGGGATGGACAATATGTCGAGCAATGTGTCGTTACGAAACAAACAGAGGAAGGACAACCTTATAGCAAGGAAACAGGATAAGAGCCCAGAGAAGACGATCAGAGGGACCCGTGGGGCTTATCGAGGGATACCGTCGACTTCCAAACGCGATGAGGAGGAATCGGGCTCCACCGAGCGGCTGGACAGGCCCAAAAAGTTTATGCAGAAGAGTGGTTATGGCCTGGGAAAGAGACCGGAGTTTCCGTTAAAGAATCGGAATGTGCATTTAACGTCATCACGATATGGACAGGTTAGTATTTTTAATGTTATTAAAAATAATATGGAAATAGCTTAACGTTAAAATCGTAAAATAAAAGTTATGCACCTTAATAATTAATGAAGACAAAATAATAAGAACTTGGAACATTTATATTTTATAGGGTTAATTGCGCGTATCGCGATATATGCATAATAAGAAATGCATTAAAATTTGAAATGTATGTACGTATTTTATTTTTATATCTAACAGATATAACAATTTATGCCTTGTTTTAAAAGAATTACGAGTTTAGTTGTGTGATTCCTAGAAAGAATCCAATTATCAAAAGTAGTGTTTAAAACATGCATTTCCTCTGTCTGATATGCTATCATATTTTACGAACAAAGGGGACAAATTACTTTTCCTACTGAGTTTTTATATCCAATTTCATATTTTTGTCATATTACTACTACTACAGGCCGCTAAGACTCGCCCGGCTGCTGATTTGTTTTTTTTTTTAATATTTCGAAAATAAATACAGCCTATGCCTACTTAGAGATAATGTAGCATTATAACGGTGAAATATTTTTTCAAATTGATCCATTAGTTTTTGAGCATACAAAAATAAAAACCTTTCTCTTTATATTAGCAAAGATAAAGTCTTCACTATTACAATCTTAATCGGTTTTTTCAGGAAAAAAATGATATAATATATTTTCTTATAAATGATAGTAATGCCTATCAATGATCAGCATATCTGTAAAATATTTGATTTTAGTCTGCTATTTTCTGCTAGCGCCAATCTAGCTGTAATATAAAACGCGGGCTGCTTTAGCTTGGGCTAGCTTCTATGAAAATGGCCAGATGTATCTAGTGTATGGGTATAAACCCTGTAGAAATAAAGGGACAATAAGTTGTTCTAAACTTTTTATGTAAGTGTGGTAATAAACTTCCACCTTTTGTTAAAATCGCACTGCAGTTTATTATGTAACCTGTATCTAACTTTGATACTACGTTACGTTTACTGTTCAGACTATAAATAGACACATTCTACGAACGAAGCCTTGAGCAGGAAAAGTTAAAGTTGGTTACTTAATTCAATTTTTCTATGTCCCTAATTAATAAAAAAAATCAGTACTCGCTTGAAGTATTTTGTCCAAAGTTTTCCTGTTTACCATGAAAGTGTTTTTCCGGTCCATTAAAATTTGGTATTGAGAAATTCATTATTTGAAAAAGAAAGTTCTTAGTATTCGCATAATCGCTAATAAACGGAAAAAATACCATACTCAAACGGTCTTGTTTCTGCAAAGTAAAGAAATGAGAGATAGAACGTTTTCATAGCTATTTTTCGTCATACCTATTGGATGATGCTAATGTATTGATATTGTTAGTCGACATTAGTAATAGGTGATTACATAGATCTTTCGGTAATGATAAAGTAGACTGATGCAACCGATGCACATATTTCATTGGTTTAAGTTTCCCAGAATATTTGCCTGAACAGTTTTGTTAGGGTATAAAATATCGAAAAAATGTATGCAGTACAGCCCTGCGATTCTGTAACTCACTTTTCGAACTCGCACAGCGGTTTTCGCAGCGGCGGTCGCGCTCAAATCAGTCGTGAAGCAGTCATTTTACGATTTGGTATTCTGATAAGGAGGGAGCTTGTAGTTTATTCACGACTGATTTGAGCGCGACCGCCGCTGCGAAAACCGCTGTGCGAGTTTGAAAAGTGAGTTACAGAATCGCAATGCTGACCTAAAACTGAAAAAAAATCGACCAAATACTGCGTAGCTCAATTCTTGTCAGTTAAAGGTTCAACTATGAATATATTTAATTGCATATTTAAAACAGACTTATTTTAGTATCGGTTTTATGTTGTCTTTATTTTTATCTCAAGCACTAAAATCGACTCGGTTCAAGGCAAATGATGAATTACATCTTAATTTAATCACTAGATTTTTTTATAATAATATGTCTTGATGATTAATACATTATTATTTATAATAATTAAAATCGATATATATTGTAAATAGATTATAAAAGCACAGAGTACTTTTTACTTAATATATTTGTAGGGTTGAAAGGAAAATGTTTTACTAGTGCGTAAAAATATTCATTCCCTTCCATACAAACTATTTTCAGTAGATTTCCCAATATTTATTATAGGTGCTATCTGCAGTTCTATTTCATTAGCAACCTTGAACCAAGGCACGTGAATTACACGTGTTTAGTGCCGGTTAGAACTCGTATGGGCAATGGCCATTGCGTAGTAGAATTTTTAAAGATCTCTTTGCAAACCCAGCTTAGACAAGCTTAGAGTCTATATCCTTTTATTAAAATTTGTTTAGAACAGATTTGGCAAGAACGACGAGGCTATTCTTCGTATAAATTTTTGTTGCAAAAACTAAGGCACAAATTCCAAAACTTGATGTGCCGAATTTGTTAGATGGTAATTTAATAGACCTCTCTATAGTATAACATACGAACAGCAATACCAGACAAAAAATCGTGGAGTCGCTGTCTCAAAGTTCAACGTAGTGTGAATTTAAAAGAACAACCACAATATACCACGCACGTTATCTGAGGGGCCTTTCGCGATATTTATAGTATCATTGTTTTGATAAAGTTTTTAATTACTTGAACACCATATGATAGCGTCGACCTTTTCTGTCGGAATGCCGTTACATCACAGCGACTGTACTCTTATCACGATCCATTCTTGGTAAAGATTGTGCCGTCATCGTCACACTCACTTTGGGTATTGCGGTTATTAGGCTGTTTAATAACTAGGCGTTTTTGTGCACGCCACGTACTGATTATGGAAAATATTTCGTAAAATATAATATTAATATAATTAGACGGATCTAACTAACATTGTTCTTGTTCTTTATTTTTTCTTGTACTTAACCCTCTGTAGGTGTTTCTTTTTGTATTGTTTCATTTTAGGTTTGCCTGGAAGAAATCGCTAGTTAGCGATAAGGCCGCCCGTTGCCTAATAACTTATGTAACATGCTTTTTATATGTATGTTTTGTATAAGGTAACGAAGTGTAAATAAATAAATTTTTAAGCTCGATATCTTTATATATTATAAAAAAGTAATTTATTATAAAAACAAATGTCATCGATCAATAATATTTGCTTGGTTGTCAAGTACAAGCTACTTAAAAGTGGTTTGTAAACATCAGAAATGTATTGTTTTCTGTGAAGTTTTTAAATATTTTATAAATAACCTTAGAATTATTTTAATTAATGAACTCGTTGAAGATCTATTGTTAATAACTACTCGATTATATTCCCCAGAGACGTGTATGCAAATATGTTGTATTAGGTGAATAGCTGAATAGTAATACGTTGCGAATAATTAATTTTCGGTGTGTTGAATTTGTCAAATCATTTGAATGTATTAGTAATTGTCTAAGTGGTAATGACTAAGTGTCGTATTATAACCGCAAAATATTGCCCAAATATTTTCTGTAAAAAAAACGTATAAGTGAGTGTATAAATCTCGCCTTCGAATCAAAAATATTTTTTTATTTATAAATAAGAATATCACAAACACCAAAGCCGATTTCTATAAGACATAACATGCCACACACCGAGACATACATACATTGACACTGAAAACATTATGACACTCCTGCATTGTGGTATAAAAAATATTTCATTACAAGTATGTAAACAGTTCACTAAGAAATGATGCGTTTTGAACTTATCGCACACTTGTTATGAAAAAAAAAAAAAAACAAAAACTGGACTATAATTCACTTCAAACGTTGTTCAATACATTGTAAGTGTTTATACTCGCGGAGAAGTTTTTTTTGTTCCATTTGTTTTTTTTTTGTTTGTTTAATGTTTTTAAAATATGTAACAAACAACTGGAAACAATGTGTTATGAATGAATATAGTGATAAGATGTTTGTGTTTACACCCTTTCGGTAGGCAAAGGGAACTATGCCCATACAGCCAAGGATTGTGAAATGACAGTTGGTTTGTACTTGATCTTAATTTAAAAAAAGAACATTTGCATCATAAAAATTTCTATTTTTAAACGATGTTTGTTTTCTTTTAATAGACATTATTTTAAAAATTGGGAAGAATACGTACTAGTTCGGAAAAGGTAAAAAAGCATTTATAGCACATGGAAAAATTTTTTAGCAACTGATTCAAATGCTATAAACGCCTAAATAGCGGCTTGAACTTTGACGTAATGGTCTAGTGTCACTCAGACGTTGCTACTTTAAGGACTCGCCTTTGTCCAGGGAAATGAATTGTACTGGAAACAATTTTAGTGATAGATAAGGATTGTTATGTTGCCACCTTTACGATGTTTTTAAAAATAGATACGACTTATTTTAGATAGAAAAATTTATTATTCAACGCTATGTTAGCTCTGAGACGAGTCTTTAGAAATAATTTGGAAACAATCAATTGAACTTTTATAGATTCTATTATATAGTCTTATTTAATTTAATGTTTTTTCTTTTACTACTCTACAAATTTAAGTTCAATTTGTAATAATCAGAATTAACACGATCACATAAAAAAGTAATGGTATGGCACAATGTCTAGAATTTGAATTGTAAAAACTATTTTATGTTATATAACAAGCGAAAAATGCCTATACATATTACATATTTTTTAGTTTTAACGCAGGGTGATTATTTACAATTTTTATTAGGTAATTTTAAAGATTTCACTTAGTAACTGTCATATCATGTTTCGATCTGATAAAGGTCAACTGTGTTTACAATTTAATCTGTTACGTATACAACGTTTGTCTCTCGATATATCGTTGAGCAATGCACAATCTTTTAACTTTCGGCATTTGTGCTTGTATTGATGATTATTTGTTGATTTTTTCTTACGAAGAATAAAGATAAAATTTACAGTAATACCTACTACTACTATTGTCTTCCTATTCGTTTACCCGAATAAACACATTAAAAAAAATTACGGATAGAAACGCGAATTTGACATTAACTGCGTGTGTTTCATTCGCCAGGATTGCTGAAAGCACTCGAAACGTTAACAGACTGCATATAATTATCCTGCTTATTATGTCCAATGTGACTGAACTTAGTAATTGTTTTCGTTTTCCCATAATTATCATATTTTGATATAAATAAACAACTGCATAAACTATGCTGCATATAAGTGATTATTAAATTGTTAAAAATCTTACGTATGTAAAAGTTTACAGCAAGAGGTTAATGAAAGATGTCATACGGTCTTAAATACTTGTACCTGAGGTCAATTGCCTCTTACAATCTGACCTAGTGACATATCCTAAGAAGTTACTCGGATTTAATACAGACTTGGTAAACTTAATGTGTTTGTTCTAGTAAAACCAAAAGATGTCTAGATATCATGCTAATGTTGCAATATTTTTAACTCGCAAGTTGTTGAGATTTTATTTTTAAGTTACAAGAAATATTATCTAAAGAATATTTAGAATGCATATATAATGTATAATGCGGGTTTAGTTGATTCATAATGCGTAAGTCGAAGTTACTGGTTTCAAACGCAAAAAATTACTACCTAAAACGTGAGATAAGAATAAACCGAATAGCAATTAAATAATCAACTAAAGATCCAATAAAATTCTTTAATGAGGTAAAGATTATGTACAAAAGCGGCAAAAAGTTACGGGATTTTATACACACGTTGAACGAATTAAGTCTTCCCCTAATATTGGGAATTTATTAGTACAATATTCTCTTATAGTTTTGTATTTATAGATGACATCAGGTCTCCACGGCCACGGACATCAAATCTCACAGCAGGGCCACCACCTCGACTCATCCGTGTTACCGTCGAAGGAAAAGACTGTGCATGTCAAGGAGAAAACTTTTAAGGTACGGAAAATTTTCTATTATAAAAATTTGGCTTTGGGAGCGTTCAAGTATTACGTAACGTATTTTTCCTTTTGTAAAACGTTACGATGCGGGGCGGGGATTAAATTACGCGTTATTGTTAATATTTTTTTCGACTTACACCACATAATAGTAACTAAAGAGTCACTAGGTGGTCATGAAACGTTTGCTTGGGTACTGAATAACGTTACGGCGAGTTACATGGGGGGTGTCAATAATCTCCAAAAATGCGTTACGTAATACTTGAACGCTCCCTATTGACGCGTACATCCGGCACAGTAGGCTGATATTTTCTTGTCTAAAAAGACTAAGCAATAAACCCCCTACAAATTAAAAAATCTCAATGGTACCAAAAAGTCAGGTCATTTAAATAATTTATAGTAAAAGTAATTAATAATATTTGAATGTGTTCCAGGTGGTGGTGGGCAGCGAGGTAGGGGTTATGAAGACACCCGTTTTGGGTCCGAGGCCGTACAATGCACTTGCGATCATACATACCCAACAGAGTAATACTTTTGATATGCTCAACTCGCTTACCACCAGCGTCGTAAGTAACGCTTATATTATCAATTACTTGAATTATTACAATGTAATTAACAATTAAAGAAAGCCGTAAGAGATACAATGCAAAATAGTATAAAGTGCCGGTCTAATTCATAAACATGCAACCGAACCCAAATTGTTAAAGAACTTGTCATGTTTTTTTTATTATTTTTAAATAGACACGAAGGTACTAAAGTAATGTGCGGCAAAGGTTTATTTTTAAGATCCTTTATCATTAAAACAATTGTATTAACTGATAGTAGAACTTTTTGTTGCTGAGCAGGATTTATATTAGCAGTAAAACTTCCATACCATTTAACTTACGAACACTATTCGAAAGCTTACAAGTTTTATTTTGGAAATGCGCATATAAAGCGCTGCTGATGTTTGTCCATACAACTATTTATTCTGCTACTAGCAGGCCGGCCAAGCGTTGCTGTAGCTAAGGTTTTTGTTATATTAAATAGTAGTAAACTATGCAAGGGAAACGGTAGGAGAACAGCAGTCATGGGGACCACCATGCTTTTTTGGTTGTAATGCCATTAAATTGTAGCTTATGTGAAACGTTGGTACTTTCAACACAGCGCCATCTGTTAGAATTGTGACTATCAAATAATTAACAAACAATAAAATAATATTGCGGGTATAAATTGAGATGAAAGCTTTCCTATCTTTTAAGTTAGATCAAACCGCACACGGTCTGCAAATTTGATTGAAATCGGTTCAGTAGTTTAGGAGTCCATAGCGGACAAACAACGTGACACGTAATTTATATATATTAAGATAATCTTTTCTGTATTTTTGTGAATATAATAGCAGCCGTAATCTTTTTTCAGGCTAGTCAACCGGTTGTAGGAGTGGGTGTGGGAGTAGGAGGGTATCGTCGTCGCAGCTCAGGTCAGGGTGCCTTGTGTGATCCTGAATTGGATGATAGCGGAAACAAACTGGTCGCCAGGTTGGAGGATGATGCTTTTATATCAGAGCAGGATTTGGTGAGTACTTTTTCACTTGTCTATATAGAGTCATATCAATAGGAAGAGATTCATATGGGCGTTTATTTAAAAAAAAAATAAATAATTAGTATCGACTTACACACATACAGTCAGGACATAATTACGGACTCAGAAAGATATATTCTACGGTACATATGTAGTTACATATATACGGCAGCTATTATTAGGAGTAATTATGGTGTCCATATTTATATTGTTATGTGGTCTGGAGGGTAATGGAATAAATAAAAGTCAGTTAACATTAATTATTTTCATTCTTACAGGAAGAAAATATAGAAGAGAATAACATCATAGCTGCCTCCGCCACTGATAAACCTGATGATGAACCCGGTACAGAACAATCACAAAAACAACAGAACGGTAATCTATTCATTTTGACACTTAAATATGTATCCTTATTAACTGACACTCATTATAAGAATATATAGATATAAATGTAGGGTTATTGTACTAAATGTGGCCTGGAAGAGATTGTTTATGATAAGGCCACTCTCTGCACTCACTAATTGTTTAAATTTCTTTTCCAGTTTCTGTTAGCTTTATAATAAATATTTATGTTAATAATGTGTCCAAAAACATATCTAAGTTTAAAATAATTTATGAGAGGAAACAGCAAAAACATATTGAATTTTTGTTTAGGTATAGTCTACGATCCTATCTACGAGTTAGATAAACTGGAGGATAAAGACAAAGATAAGGCCGATAAGGAGGATGAGGAAGAACCGATTGGTGTCTCGCCCTGTGGCAGGTTAATATTTATTTGTTATTTAATAGACATATATATTTCATCATAAGACAAATTTCAGTAAAACATAATCAACATCGATTTTCTGTTTCATATGAAATTTAATAATTAGATTAAATAGATTTTAATTCAACACAATCATTTTTTTTAATGAACAGGTTTTTCAAGTACGACAAAGAGGTGGGTCGTGGATCCTTTAAAACGGTCTATCACGGGCTGGACACGCAAACCGGAGTCGCCGTGGCCTGGTGCGAGTTGCTGGTTAGTTTTTATATAATAACACAAAAGAATCACCTCAACCAAGATCACAATCAACCAAGATTTTTTTTATGTATTTTAAAACTGTATTGTTAATAATATTGATGTTTAATGCAAAAAACTTAAATAAATTTTTTTTCAATTAATTATAAACAATTAAAAATTGATGAAATTTAAATAAAAATCACGTGACTATAAACGCGCCATGAATGATCGATCACGATGTTGTGACGTCATAATGTTAAAGCAATTTAACAGTACAGCGTTTAATATATATATAGTATATTTAATATATTAATATTAATTAACAAAATTAAATAGATCAAAACACTGTATTTATTATTTTTCTATCAACTGCAATGAGTGAAAACTAACATTATGACGTCACACGCGCTCGGGTTTGTTCGGCGTGTTTTCGGTAGGTACTGGATTCAAAAATTATTTATTATTTTGAAATAACTTTTGAATTATTGCGAAAAAAAATAAAAAAATAGTTTTATTATAAAACATATGTGATCTTTCCCTTTATCACAAAAAAATTTTTTTTCAAGAACCCAATTGTATGAAGAATTCATTGGTTTATTGAATTCTGTCAAAAATAGCGAAAGTTGAATTGTCTCTCTGTATGTCGCGTACCGTACCGTATACGTACACGTACAAACACACACGCGCGAGCGTATACCACAAGAATCGATTAAAGTATTAGTGTCCAGTAAATTGAACTTGAAATATAATGTTAATTAATACTTTCAGTTGGGCTAGGAACGGTGTATAGTCTCATATATTAAAATGCATACATTAATGTTTAAGGAGAAAAAGTTGAATAAAACGGAGCGTCTTCGGTTTCGCGAAGAGGCTGATATGTTGAAAAAACTACAGCACCCTAACATTGTACGCTTCTACAATTATTGGGAAGGCATCGTCGCTAAGAAGAAGAATATTGTGCTCATCACTGAACTTATGGTCTCGGGAACTCTTAAAACGTGAGTAAATAGCAATACCGAATTATTTATTATTTTAGTGCACTTTTATCACTTTTAATTCTGTTCTAGCTACTGCCGGGTAAAACCGCTTTATGTTTTAGAACGTTATATTTAAATAGGACTGGGACAGTAGAAAAATAAATATATATAAATAGTAGAAATTTAGGAATGTAGGGATTTATTATTGCAGCTATAATATAGCAAAAAATAGGGTTTATTGTTTTTGTGAAGACATCTGTTATATCTATGGACAATAGAATTTTAATTTAAAATTCCAATAACGGTATAATAAATATTACAGAAATAGATACAGTAGTTTAAAGAGTCCAATTAAACTGTTTTTTTTAATGAATAAAGGTATAAAGTATGTGTGCTCTATTTTTTGCAGATATCTGAAGAGGTTTAAGCGCCTTAAACCAAAAGTTCTTAAGTCGTGGTGTCGTCAGATATTGAAGGGTCTTAATTTTCTTCACTCTAGAACACCGCCTATAATACACAGGTATTATTTAATTAATATTCTGTTTTGCTATCAATGCAGGCTGTTATTGAAGAACGATATGACTTGTGGAGAAAATTTATAATTACAGATGCAGAAATATATTTTCTCTATCCTCATAAGAAATATGTGGGACACTGCATGTTCAAAATCTACAGAATCTTTACAGTTTAATCTTAAACATTTATTATATACCCAGTGAACCTAGTGTCACCTAAATATATTTGTGAAAAAGCTTAATATGTACATTTTTTTAAAACAGACCAAAGAGATCAGACCTCATGTTACAGCTATGAATTTCTGAAGGCATCTATATATTTGACAACTAAGTGACAATTGTTTATTTCTAAAAAGCAAAAGACATCCAATATTTCCCAGCTACGAACAGTTTTTATTGGAAAATTCAATTGTTGTTTTTAGTATTTTTCTTTACTTATTATTTATGTTTTCCAACGTTTACATATTATGAATTTCCACAAATATTTCAAGACCAATTAGCCAAATCAGTCCAGCCATTCTCGAGTTTTAGCGTGACAAACGAACACGGATTACTTGTTATATATATAGATAGGTTTTTTGTATATGTACTATACTTATTCTTGATTATTGCGATTAAAAAGATATAATATGTTTTCTACAGAGATCTGAAATGTGACAACATATTTATCACCGGTACAACCGGTAGTGTGAAAATCGGCGACCTGGGACTTGCTACGTTAAAGAATAGGAGCTTCGCCAAGTCAGTCATAGGTAAGATATATACTATTTATTTTTAATCTGAAAAATAAATACATATCTTAGTATTAGTGGGAAAAGATTGCGACGACACAATCGAATAATTTTATTCCTAAATATACAAACCCATATAAAAAGTATTCTCAAATTGATAAACACTCAAACCTATTTGAAGCAGAATACTTGAATGGGTTACATAAGCTTTGTCTTAGCTGATATGGCTTAGGTAAATTTTTCTTGGTGGTTTCTGGAAATGTAGTTTTTAATCATATAACATTTGTGAATATTTTCTCATGCTATATGTTTGTATATTCTAGGTACGCCAGAATTCATGGCACCGGAAATGTACGAAGAACACTACGATGAGTCCGTAGACGTGTACGCGTTTGGGATGTGCATGCTCGAGATGGCAACGGGCGAATACCCATACAGCGAGTGTAGCGGACCTGCGCAGATCTATAAGAAAGTTGTCTCGGTATGTAGTTTTATAATAATAATAATTATTTTTTTAATAATATATTTTTTTTTAATAATAATAATTTTAATCTTAATCTATTGTCTCTAGTGAGTCGGTGACACCGAAAATCCGTCTGTTTGCCCAACTTTGGCAAAGGCTGAGCTGTTCTGAGCTTTCCTTGTCCATATTTTTCCAGTTACGGTTTTTATTTCGTCCTCCCACCTTCGAAACTGTCTACCTCGTTTTCTTTTCTTATTTCTTGGGTATCAATATATGATCTTTTTGTAACACTTTTCTATACCTCTTATTACATGACCAGCCCATTTCCATTTCAATCTTTGTATCCTCGTTGTGACGTCTTCAATTTTCGCGTGGTTTATAATAATTTTATTAAAAAATAATAAAATTTCTTATTAAGCTGCCCTAAAATAGCATGATGGTTAGAAGGTTGGTTCCAGTGGGTTATGGTGCACATTTTTCCATGTATTTTTATTTGTCCGGAAATCGAACGTAGGACAGCGCTATATGCCATGTGCCGGGGATACGAAAATTACGCGATTGTGGATACCATAATGGGTTCACTTCCATATTTGTACTATTACTAAAAACACTAAACATTAAATTCTTTAACTTTTTATCTACAAACTTTGAGGAAATCGTTTTTAGTAGCTAAATCGTGACGCTTTCCATGAATTTTATTAAGCATGCAAAAACTAATAAAATAGAAACAGCAGAGAATATTGCTAGATTAAGCACAAAGATACTAAATAAACCTAAATATTTCAGGGTGTGAAGCCTCAAAGTCTGGAGAAGGTCAGCATACCGGAAGTAAGGGATATCATAGAACAGTGCATACGACCAAACAAAACTGACAGGTACACAAATATTTCTCACTGATGCGTTTTTAATTAAACTGACATCTCACATCTTATACAAGCAAATTACATTTATCATATATTTTTTGGAAAAGTAGGTAGTAGAATAAGTATAGAGTAAGTTTGTCAAGTTTCGTAACTACTAGGACCTTCGAGTATATGTGCGTATTAAGAACCAATATCGTGATTATTTAAACGTCTCATTATTATTTGTAGGCCCAAAGTGAAAGACCTCTTAAACCACGAGTTCTTCGGTGAGGATATTGGTCTGAGGTTGGAGATTGTGAGTCGGGACCTCGTGACGACATCGGACATCACAAAGATACAGTTCCGTCTCAAGATAATCGATCCTAAGAAACGGTAAGGTAAAACTGTTTGGAGCTGCTTATCCTACCATGATTAATAAACAGATTTAATCATACCGACCCTATTCTAGAACGTCAATCAAACATAAATCTTGTTTCAAGAGCTTTCATATCATTGTTTTTGGAGTTATACTTCTTTTGGCGCGTTATGGAAAAATTATGAGAGTACAATTTTACGATGCGCGCGCACACCGTCACAATAAACCGACACCCGCACACCGTCACCAAAAACCGACACCCTGAAAAAAAATGCCAATTTCTTTAATTATGTAGATATATTTTTTGAAATATTTAAATAAACTTTATTTTCTAGATAATGCGTTATAATAAAACTTTAAATGTATTCCATACATTTTTTCTATTGTTTTACACTAACAACGTTTTTTCTACAAACGTAGAATAAGGCGAAAGATTATGTTCTTACGCCAAAGAAGTATAACTTATAACACGTGTATATAACACACACGTTTTTTTTTATTTGACAGTGTTCAATGGGAAAATAGGTTGTTTAATATGTTGGATCCAGGTCTTTGACTCGGGTCCTTATCCTTTTCTTATACTATTTAGGGTCTGTTTCACAATGTACGGATAAGTTCTAGATAAGTTCAAAATTAGCTATTTATTACTTATTGGTAGGATAAACACTATTGTTGCGTTTCACAACTGTCAGATAGCGCTATTCGTCACATAAAGTCCATCATAAGTTAGTTCGATGAAGTGTCAAATAGCACAATTTATCTTCCAAATAATTTATGTGTTGCATAGCTATTTGTACTTTATCCATACATTGTGAAACAGACCCTTAATGTATAAGTTTCATATAATATTGTGTTTTGAAAAACTTTGCTGAAGCAAGAAAACATTTGTTGTAATATTATGTTGATAATTTTTGAAATGTTGTTCAATGTGGTCAAGTGTATATTTCATTGATCATTTTTGAAGTAAGTTATCAGCAGGAAGGAGAGAATAAAATGTTGTAGCGCCTGAAATAGAACCCAAGGCAACACTATATATTTGAAGTTATTCTGAGTTTTTAACATACTTAAAACTGTCTCGAGTCTAATCATTACCATTACACTTTAACACTAACAAAACATAACCGTTACAAAAATGTTGCGTGCAATTAGAATTAAATGTAGCTGATTTGTAAATTTTTATACGAGACTAGTAGACTCGGCCAAGCGTTGCTGTGGCTAAGATTTTTGTTATATTACATAGTAGTAAACTATTCTAGAGAAATGGCAGGAGAACACCAATCCACCATGCTTTTTTGATGGTTATGCCATTAAATTATATGTGAAACGTTGGTACTTTCAACACAGCGCCATCTGTTAGAATTGTGACTATCAAATAATAAACAAATATTTTGCAATAAAATATTATTTCGGGTATAAATTGAGATTAAAGCTATCTATCTTTTAAGTTTTAAGTTGGATCAAACTACACACGGTGTGCAAATTTGATTGATATCGGTTCGTTAGTTTAGGGAGTCCATAGCGGACAAACAACGTGAAACGTAATTTATATATATTAAGATAGGCAGCAGTTAAACGATCTTTTGTAACATATATACGAAAATCTATTCAATATAACACAAATTCTTTGTATAGGTCGTACACGCATAAGGAAAATGAAGCAATCCAATTCGAGTTTGACATAGAGAAAGATGATTGTGAGGAAGTGGCCAACGATATGGCCAAGGCTGGTCTCATCATGGAGGAAGATACAAGGATCGTTTTCAAACTGCTTAAGTCTCAGCTCATCAGTCTTAACCGGTGAGTGATGGTTATTTTAGAGAAAATTTTCGTCTTCTGTTCAAAGTTTTGTCATTTATTTTAGCATGTTTTATTTATTTATTGTGTGTTATGGCGGATATTACATACAGTAGAGACAATATATTATATAAAAAAAAACACTTTAAAGACGTCTTTGGGAACGTTCAAGTATTACGTCACGCAATTTTTGGAGATTATTGACAACACCCCCCCATGTAACACGACGTATATTAAAAATAACGCGTAATTCAATCCCCGCCCCGCATCGTAACGTTTTACAAAAGGACCCCCTCCCCCATTGATATACAAAAACCCAAGATGCACAATCAACGTCTAAAAAACGTCCTCAAAAAATGAGCGCAACATTCTAAATTGTGCGCTCATTTCAAATAGTCTCGCGTCTATAAGTGGAGTCGATGTTATTTATTTGTGTTTTTTTTATAAATAAATTTATGTACTCTTGAACTTTTTTGTGTGTAGTTTTTGACAAATATATTTACGCTATATAAAGTGTGGGTCAGGAGGTAGCCAATTTAACATTTTTTTTTAATTTAAAGAAAAAACTTTTTAACCGGATTAATGTTATGTATTATTATAAATTTACAACTATTTAACATCCAACACCTTTTGTCTTCAGTCACCGTGACCATTCACGCTGTAAAGCACCCGAAAAGTCGGATAAATTTAAAATTATGTTAAATAGTTGTAAATAAAAAAGTCATGTTCGACTCCACTCAATACCTTGTCCTACCGACCACGGTCGGTCGTAAAATTTTATTGCTTTAAGTACGTATACACTGCGTTGTAATAACAACTTTAAGCAATTCGCGTAAGGTTGATTTTGCAATAATATATGCTTGTAACATATACTGTTATGGACAGAAATAGTGTTTCGGGACACTTTCGAGCCTTACTTTTATTCGAGACTGTGCATCTTGGGTTTTTTTGTATATCAATGCCCTCCCCCCAAAATTCGTTACGTAATACTTGAACGCTCCCTTTACAGAGTTTGTTACCCATCACAAAATATTGTCAACCAATTCACGAGAACCCAAGGTAATTAACCAGTTTTGGTGATGAAGGAAAAATCTTTCAACGATTAAATTAACCACATTTTCTATCAGAATTTTATATGTACAATGATTATAAGACAAAAAGCTCCTCGTTTTCATCATTAATGTTTATTTTCCTTTTAGTATCGCTTGAATTTTTGTTTTCCTCATTTAACAGTTTTGTATACGATAATGATAAGTTAATAACCGTCAGGCGGAGGAAGGTAATAGTGCGTAAATATTGCGACACAACATGAACAACAAATATAACAAATTTTAAATAAATTTTTTGTCGAAATATCAATAATATTGTCTCTTTGATGCTTTGATTAAAGTGTAATAATTTTATTAATGTAATATCTAGAAAGATAGATAGAAGAAATTTTCAAATGAGATGTCTTGAAATCTCTAATTGTAGAACCATAATTCGGTGTAAGATATACATTTTTCACAATATACGTGCAGTGTTTATACTGTAGTTAGATTGTTTAATATCGCTACATGCTTCGCTTACGCTTTCTTCAAGGATTTTTAGTCAATTTCGCAAGTATATAATTATATTAGTTAATTATAATTATACATTTATTAAAGGACATTTGAATACCGTTTTTGCTTATTAAATTCTAGTAGTACATTTCAATACACAACTGCTTAGAGTTGTTTGGCCATGAATATGTCTAATTGTGTTCACAATTCGCTTATCGGATGAGATGATTCATTACGTAACAATGGGGATGGCTTATCCACATTCAAATTAAATTATTAAAATTAACTTAAAGGTTTTCAAAACTTGTTTGAAAGCTCTTAATGTTTAAGATCAAGGATATTCTTGTTAATTATTGTAATAATTTCTGTGTTGTTGTATTTAAGATTGAAAGAAAACATAATACGCAGTCTTGATGCAAACGGAGCAATACTAACTACGTTTTGTTTTTCTTTTGGTTTGCAATTTACGTTACGGAATAAAATGTGGTCGCAATTATCTTGTAAAATATAGACCAAGTTTTCAATATTAAAAAAAATTGCCTATATACCTTTATAATAGGTATGTAAGCAGTATTGAGTTAAAAATTAAAACCATAAGCATTTTAAATCCGAATTGCAGTATATTAATAGTTGCCTCTTGCATAACGAAAACTATTTAAATACCTCAATGCATCACTGCTTACGATTAATTGACGATATAATACTAGTACATAACGAGCGATAGATGTAAACACACCCATGTCATGTCTAGACTAAACAATTGTTCGTTAAACAATTATTTGCGCGTGTGATGAAAAATTTTGTTTTTGTTGACATAAAACAGGTTAGAATATTTATTGTAAATTTATTTGTGGTGTTTGTTGCGATATGATTTGTAATAGAGAAGTGAAACTGTCGGAAAGATATGAATCAGCTTGGTATGACTTTTAATACATACTATGAAATCCTAATTTAAACTATTTTATTATAATTTATTAGGATAAAAATCTGTTTTTTTGCGCGATATTTTATCTTATTCGCTATGATTTACTTGTTTTAAGCAAAACCGTTGTTTATGTACTACTATGAATAGATAGGAAGACAAGTGAAAGACTACCAACCGTCTATAAGAATGTGTTGTCTAAAGGTGATATCAGACGGTTCACTCGAGTGAATGCTTCATTTTTTTTTCATTCTATGTTCACACGGCTTAGACGAAATGATACAGAAATGAACATTCATTGTTCTTTCTTTTAAATATGTCATCGAATGAAGTCGTACGTCTTGGAATTAGTTTAATTTGTGATCATTTAATCAAAGAGTTGACAAAAAAGAAGCAAAGAAAATGTCGACGGTGGTGGGTGCGACCATGGATTGAAAGAATAAATTTATTAGGAGCTTCCAATACATTGTTGAGAGAACTAGCCGTTGAAGATCCTGATTCATATTGTAATCATCTTCGAATGGATGAAAGTAAATTTGAAGAAAAGTTAAAAAAAAGTTATAACTTCGTCGACAACGTGATGTCCGTCGGCTACAGGACTCGAAACAAAATGGCCGAATCCGAATGAACGTTCTCTCAGTGTTCAGACCGTTCATTTCTCGTTCATTCGGAGTGGGAATGAAAGATACCGGATGCCAATATCCAACACTGTTGGATCGGTTCACTAATGAATTCATTCGGCACTCGTGTTTCATTTTTTGTTCAGACATTTCATTTCGAGTGAAATGTACCGAATGAAAGGTGAAAATGAACAAAAAATGAACCGTCTGATATCACCTTAACCTATTTCTTGTGGTTTTTAAATTTGTTTTTTTTTATTTAAATCTATATATTTGCAGAACCTTAGGACTGTTAGTGATTCAGATGGAATTGGAGATCTTTTGTTCATTAAATATATTATTTTACACACCGTTAAAGCAATTAGCAATATTAATTCAAGTCACGTATTCAATTCTTTACGTTAACACATTTCCGTAATAATTTAAATTAAATGAAAAAACTTGAATAACAAGTTAATTCACAGACTGAAATTATAATATTTATCCACGAGTTTATAATATGGGTTATGAAAAAGTATTATAATGTTATAGCATTGTAACTCTTATAATAAAGTTAAACGTTATATATACTTAACTAGATATTAGCTAGGGCCTTCGTCAGCGAAAAACAAATATGCCAATATGTTTATTTGCTAGTTCCACTTTAAAAGATAACGTAGGTTTTGACGTCAATATAAGACTGAAATAATATAATCTCCAGTTTTATTTTAGCGCCTGTTTAGAGGTTGTTGATAATGCAATAAGTCACCCATAAAAATCTGTGAGTAAAACCAAAATGTCTGCTAATGCCCACACTGGGCTTAACTTGTATTTTATATATAAAAATGCAGTTTTAACTACATAGTTTATATCTTTATTGATAATGGGATTAGATTTGTTTCAATGGAAATAATTAGGACAAGTACAATGAGATAGCGGATTTTATCATTGAAGATATTGATTTGCATTGCATTTAATATGCGGGCGGGCGATACATTATTTGGTATATAAAAAAATTTTTGACGTACATATTTTATAAATAAGAGGATTTTCTAATCACACGCAGTAACCTAACATAACGGTACCTTAACAAAACATGTTGTTGAGCCCATAAACTGGAAATCTTGCCATAAATATTTACGTTGCTTAAATTTTATAGAATTTTTACC
The DNA here is from genome assembly GCA_905332375.1 of Pieris macdunnoughi. NCBI lineage: Eukaryota > Metazoa > Arthropoda > Insecta > Lepidoptera > Pieridae > Pieris > Pieris macdunnoughi. The sequence continues at coordinate 3,388,956 of CAJOBZ010000061.1, forward strand.
ATTAATTTCATACAAAAAAAAACGTTAAAATAAATAAGTTTAATTGGTTTTTATCTAAAGTACTTATTTGTCGCTTTATATCACAGCGTAAACACAATTTGACAGGAGACGAAAGAGTTAGAAGAGTGGAATTAAACTGATTTATTTTTAATAAATATATATATATTTATAATAGAAATGCTTGAGCTTTTCTGTTCAGGTCCTATCTAAAATGTATATCGTAAGTATTCTTGTACGTAACGATGGAATTTGACTCAGCGAAATCGTGCGATTATTCAAATATTCGCTGGCATCACAAGTCAATGCTCGGATCGTGCGTGTCTCAACACAATATAGAATACTTATTATCATGTAAAGATATGTACATATTTATCATTTAAGCTGACAAAAAAAATTGTATCATTTAAATATTTTACTTTAGTTTTGATACTTAATTTATTGTATGAACTAATGTTGGAGCTAAGAGCTTATAATGTTACAATTTGTTCTTCCATGTCATTTCAAAATGCATTTTAACATTTTAATTATTTGACATGTGGAATTTAAATTACAGTTACGCATTATAAACATCGCTGTATTTCGAATATAAGGTTTTAATTGTAGTAACTTAGGTCAGTGTATGTACGAGTTTTTATATAAAAAAAAAACACTTATCGAAGCAAAATGTTTTGGTATATAGAATTTATTGCTTCAAGTGCCTCGACCGCGTCGACAAGACAACGGTAGCTAGGATAAACAATAAAGTACTGCAAATTCGCGTGTCAAAGGTCATTGCTAAATATGTAATTTATGAATATTAACTCTGATGTCAGTTGTCAGATTTGTTGGTAAAAATTATGATCCCGTTTGGAAAATACTGAACATCGTTTTAATTTGAAACTTAGTTTATTTGAATTTCGTAGTTAAAAAGGTGGTTTAGGTTAGTGTAATGACATAATAGCATTATGTACCAAATTTTACTTTTGCTATTATTATTTTAAATAATTTTGTGCAAATTAAATCAACTTAAAATTTGTGATTTGTTTTTTTTAGAGAACGAAGTGAGAAAAAGGCACAAATGCTTTTTAACCAAGAAATTCTTAATGAACAGAATCGCCAACAACAGTTACTTTTAGAACAACAACTTAGACAGGTATTTTTTTTCTTATGGAATTTTAGTTTGCTTAGATCTTATATTATATTAATATTCTTGGTTTTTAATAGGTTAAGATGATCCAGAGCCAACAGCAGGCGGGCCCCGTAGATCAAGTAAAGTCGAGTCTTTTGAATGGTGTTGGTTCTCCTCCAGCAGCCCTGGCAGCAGTGCAGTAAGTCTTTAGTTTTTTTTATAGGAATCAACAGAAATTATAAGGTACTGACTGAGTCCATTCCAGCTATTGCATATTATCGGTGTTATATGTTATGTCATTCATTTTCAGGTTAGACCAACAATCACAGCTATTGCAAGCTCAACAACAGCTTCTACAACATCAGTTCCAACAACATTTGACAAACGAAGAGAAAGCCATGAAACTCTTTCAACAAAATCTCATGCAGGCTCGTATGTCTCCTTCGCTCAATTCGGACCAGCACCTGTTGCAACAGCAGCAGATCATTGAACAAAATATTAAACAGCAGCAGGTAATGATGGAACAGAATCTCCTTAGCCAAAAAATGTTGGAGCAGTCAGTGCCAGGCCAAGTATTCACGGATCAGCAACCGCAAAACCTTTTAGAACAACAGCAGGCGCCTCTTCAGCAGAATTTTTTGAATCAACAGTTGGTAGCAAATGAGATCACAAATACGAATCAGGCACTGCAGCAGCAAATTATTCAACAGCAGCAGAATATAATAGTTCAGCAGGCCGCGGCGATTCAACAGAAACAATTTGAGGAGCAGCTAACGGTTCAAGAGCAAGTGATGGCAGGACCGCAAACGAATCTCGTAACCGGTCAAGTTTTAGATCCATCACTTCAAAATTTACAAAACATTTTAGCCCAAATTATTCATAGACCTGATAATTTACAATCTAGAAAGGAATCTGAATCTGAACCTCAACCGCCACCTTCGCAACAGGCTCAGCCAGTCGTCAGCCAACAAACAGAAATGGTTGAAGTACAACAAATGCCTCAAGAACATGAAACGATGCAGCAAAACACGAATTTACTTAATGTGCAAATGCAACATCACGCTAGTCAAAACATAAATTTCGCCCATAATCAGCAAAACTTCTTCCAACCTAATATACTATCGGCGGCAGTCGACCCTACAATTTTCGCGCAGCAGCAACAAGTCGCTCAAGCCCAACATCAGGTTGCACAAGCGCAACAGCAGTTAAATATGCAGAAACAAATGCTCGCCCAACAACAACTGGTCCTTCAACAACAGTTGATAACTCATCAACAACTCCAGATGCCGGGACAAACGCTCTCTCCGCAGCATATTAGAAATTTGCAACAACAACAATATTTAGCGCAGCAGGAATTACAGCTACAAACCCAACAGAACATTATTGATCAGCAGAATTTGGCATTATTAACTCAAAAGCAACAACTGATGGGACAGCAACAGCAGAAAGTCGAAGAAATATTACGAGCGCAGCGGCCCATGTACACGAGACAAGGATCTGAACAAAGCCAGATGAGTGCTGCTGATGTTCACGATCAACAACAGGGTCTAATCCCTGACCAGTACCAACAAAAACCGCCTCTGCAGCCACAGATGTCTATGGATCAAATGTATCAAAACCAATTCATGGAAAAGCAAATTCAGAAACAACCATCTGACGAACAGTACCACCCTCAAGTGCATCCAATGCAGGGTCAGTCTTTACCTCACAATGTATTGGCGCAAAACTTTAACTTGGTGCAGAACGAGAGGCAGATATCTAGTCATGAAGGCACACCCGTGCAAAATTATTCTGCCAATCCAATGATGTACCCGCAAAGTCAGACCATGCAAATGCAGAATGTATCTTATAAACAAGTTGAATCCTCGGCACCTGCAACTATGACACAAAATCCCCCCGTTACACAATATATGGAGGTGCAGTCGTCGATTCCTTCATCACATCCTCAAAACTCACAGCATATTCAGCAAGATATTCAACAGATGCAACAGCAAATGCAACAACCGCAAGCTCAACAGCAAATACAACCTACATCGCAGCAACAAATTCAGCAATCTCAGAACCAACAACAGCAAGTTTCCCAACAAATTCAACAATCACAATCTCAGCAACAAATTCAACAAACGATATCTCAACAACAAATGCAGCCACAACAGATCCAAACGCAACCTCAACAGCTTCAACAGCAAATTTCGCAGCCCCAACAGCAATTGCTTCAACAATCTCAGCCTCAGCCGATCCAGCAAGCGCAAATGCAGCAACAAACTCAAATCCAGCAAAATCAACCGCAACAGCTTCAGCAACCCTCACAGCAAATTCCGCAATCCCAAACTCAGCCCATTCCGACCCAGCCTCAAGCCACACAAGCTCAACCTCAGCCTCAGACCCAGGCGCAGACTCAACCGGACCTGCCTCAGCAATTGTTTATTAAACCCGAAGAGAATGGTATTACTAGCAAGGAGCAGTTCCACACTCCTATGACGGACTTGCCTGCCGGCGCCCAAATCGATGGCATGTGGCAACCCGAGTTAGGAGCAGTAGAAGAAAAAAACACAGAGACGCAACAAGAAAGTAAGTTTAATATCTCTAATATTCTTTCGAAACACCTTGTATAATTTTTTCAACTAAGTTTTTAATGATTTCTTCTAAAATCTTCAAACGTTTTTATTTTAGTGGGTACATCGATTCCTTCGCCGATCGCAAGCGAAAAGAAATCACGTGGTTCGAAGAAGCGGTCTCGGGAAAAGGACAAATTGCCCCGACTCACTGTACTCACCGTAACAGAAAATGGAACAGTTGTTGAGTGCCAGCTCGAGTCAAAGTCCAAAACCGTCACCTTTAAGTTCCACGTGCCCGATGTAAATCCTGAGGATTTAGCTAGCAATTTGGTAAGCCTTAAAATAGATTGTAAATAAAATGCTTTTACAGGAACAACACTATATGATACTAGATATAGTTATATATAATCGTAGTCAAGTGACCATTCTAGCATTTTTAACTTCCTTATCAGAAAATGGAATGGAATGGAATTTATTAGAGCGTACCAAAAAAAAGGCCGGAAACGCACACACGAGTCTTCTGGCAATGTGAGTGTCCATGGGCGCCGGTAACGCTTATCATCAAGTAGGCCTCCTGCCCGATTACCTGTTACATAAAAAGAAAATAAAAAAATCAGTGTTAAAAAAAGTAATGTATAGAAAATATCAATTGTCACTTAGTATGAATGCTATGTATGAAATTATGTTTTATGTATTTTCTAACAAAAATTTAATGAAACAGGTTACAAACGACTTACTCCCCGAGTGGCAGAGTAGTGCATTCACAGAATGGATTCGAGATATTGTGAGGCAGTTGCAAGCTGAACCACACACTCATGCTACTTTGAGGCTGCAGATAGAAAAGGTATATATTACTTCGAACTCTTAACGATGTCAGGCATTTTTATATGTGCTAAATGAACAACAAAAGACGAAAAAAGCACATCGACATTTTGAAGTTGAATTACTAATGAACTAGACTTATCAACGGATGACTGTGATGATGACGAAATTTGATTTGCATAAATAACTTTTGAATTTGAATTAATTGTTATACCTTTACATACCTAACTCATTTAACAAATTATAATCCACAAGTTGGTCCGAAATGGCAAATTTATTGTTTTAGATCGGTAGGCACAGAAAGCTAGCATAGTTGTTTTAATAATAGGTTAATAAAATACAGATTTTCAAACAGTATTACTTATGGAGTATCACGTTTGTTTCTGCGTGTCAATTTGTCATGAGTTTTATGGGAGTAGCATTATTCATAAGGATTAAAACTGTGATTTAAATGAAAAAATAAATACCCATAGCCATTTCAAAACAATATAACTATGTTTGGTTATTAACTTACAGACGGACTACGACTCCGAAACAACAGAGCGTGAAGAGAATCTTACGGACTCCAACCAGGATAACTCTGAATGCACCACGCCCACGGCTTCACAAGATAATATCGCCTTGGAGTTAGACGGAGAACCCGCACCTGATACTAGAACTGTACTCGATACATTGTCTAGGAAGATCAGTACTGCGTCCTCCATAGGTCAGTTATGAGCAAATATTTTTCATTTTTTAAAAATAAATCTAATATTTAGTTTATGTAGGCGTAGATAACATACTTTAACAGTTCTAACATTTCTTTTTTTACTGTAGTAAATATAATTTTTTCGACTTATCCGTACAGTCATGTAAAATGTACCTGTAGAATAAGTTCTTACTTCCTTGGTTGAACAACTTTCTCTCTATGATCCTTTATTAATGTCCTATTTAACTCCTTGATGATTTCCTGGCTGTGTTACTGCCTTGTTGTAATTTATAAATTTCGTTAATTTTGTAATTATCATAATATAATTAAGTTGGGTTTTCTTCGCACATCTTTTTTATTTCTCTCGGTTTTTAACTTATTAATGATAAAGTGACCCATTGTACTATACTAGTGTACAAAAAAATAAAAGCGAATAATATTCAATTTCAGGTTCAAATCAATCTGACGGGGGGCCTATGGCACCAGATCGTGCAGCTAGTATAGAATCGAATGGCGAGAAAAAATCACAAAAACCTTCTCGAAAAATATCGAGATTTCTAGTCAGTCCAGTCGTCGATCGCGGCGAGGACGTTCCCGACGAGAAGTCGGAAAAATCCGCCTCCGAAACCGAAAAACCTGAAGTAAAGGAAACGAAAGAACCGCAACTAAACGGTTTGCCCGAGACCGAAGTTCCGGACTCGAAACCCCAAGTCATTCCCCCAGAATTTGTTCCTACTCATCAGTATTCCTTACCGTCACACGCACCACAGACAATGATCGATCACCGCCCAGAAGTGAAACCCCAAGAGGTGCCTCAGACTCAGCCGATAACAACCACTATTCCTACCAACATACAGGCGACAATCCCCCAGCCTTTGCCCTTCCAACCTATTAATCCCATTCTCAATAGCGCGCTACAGCCAAACTTTACTACCCCGTTACAAATAGCGACAGACACTCCTTTGTTGGGGTTGAGCCAAGTTGGAACTCCTTTGGGTGTTGGCGGAGATATGGGGTTAAACTTAGGCCTGCCAGTAGCTCCGGGTATGGATCCTGTGTTAGGTAGACTACAACTCAACCAGCCTAACTTGACTCCCACCCCAGCTGCAAGCGAAACATTAGCCAACGCTGAGAATATACAGCGGATGATTCTAAAACAGAATATTATCAAGTTAGTATAAATAAAAATAATAAGACACTTTAACACAGTTTAAATGTATTATTTCGCAAAGTGTAGTTTAATAAAATCAAGAATTTTTCAATGATTTATATTTGTATTTTCAGCCAACAACAAAATTTAACGGGTCCCAACCTCCTCGGGTTACTGAATCAGCCGCAGTTCCCACAGGCAGATATTGCTCTGCACAACAATTTATTAGCCGGACAACAAGGTACTATATATTTATATTATATGTATTAAATATATCAACACAAACTTCTATTGTGTATATGATGTGTATTTCGTTGTTATATGTAATGTATTTATTTATTGTATGTTTTAATGAATTTTACATTTTATACCCTTGCCTAGATGAAGATCTTGGAACACTAAGTATTTTTATTATTAAAGCACTGATCTTTACACGCTTAATCATACAATTTATTTATTATTTCTATTAAGTTTTAAATATTTGTTGTAATATATTTCAAATCACTCATAATTTATGATTACGATTATTCATGTATATGAGAAACTAGCACTTTCATAAAATTATCAACTATATCACGCTATATTCTTTCGCAAAAATTATTATCTAAACTATTATATGTTTATGTAGTTTTCTTAGCAACTAGCAGCTTTAAACTTCGTTCAATAAAAAATAGCCTTCTATTTTGTCTTTATTTGCGTTGTTTGAGCCGTAATAACCTTATTTACTAGCGTAATTAAATAAGATCTCAGCACATTAACAATGCGCACTATAATAGAATGTCTAGCGATTTTCTCAAATCAAATTGAACGTACGTACTTATAGTATACGTATACGCGTACGTACGCGTATTATAAAGGTTATTCTAGCTCTAGGCATGTGTATCTATATTGAAATATATAATTGGCATATGAACCCGCTTGACCGTGTGTGTGACTAACCGTTGCTTCAGCCGCGGCGGGCGGTCGGCTGGCTTACTTCGCGCCAAGATACTACACGCCAATGCTGGCCACCGCTAACGACCTCATAGGTAACTCACTACATAATGCTTTTGGATCACTGTGTACACTGAACGTGGCCTTTGAATGGTGGTTTAAAAATTAGGGGCAATATTTAGAAGTGTTTTTTCACTGCACGGTATGTTTTAATTTCTCCTACATCGATGTTGGAAACCGTACAGGTAGCGACGTAAGCTTAAGAACTTTCCAATAATTCGTTAATATACAGCCTTGCTTTTAATACAATCACCCTGTAGATACTTTAGTTATTTGCTATCAGCTGCACGAATTTATTTTCGACGCAACAGTAAATTTCTTTCATGCCATTTTGAGTGTACACGTATAAATAGTACAATCCACGAAGCACCAACACATTACTTCTTGATCGCTAAAGATTACTAATATTTTCCGTCGATAGATCCTCATTGCTTATAAGACACTCTTTAAAAAGTGTGGACGTCCTCGTGGATGGTACTTTCGATATTTTATTTTGCTCTTTGTATCATGCTTTCTTGGATTTTAAAATAATTATAGATTTACTTAAGAACGGAAATTTGTTAGTGCTTAAATAGCTTATACTAGAAGTTTGCAAATATGTAGCAATAATATTGTAAACTCGACTTAAAGTATAGATTCGTATATGGCACTAAAAACAACCAACCTCCCTATTTTACATAGTTTTTCCATACGTTATCTCGGAGTGATGTGGTTTGATTCCCACGAAGGTAAACGTTTCAACTAGTATTTTTTGTCTTTGCCAAGCTGATTAATGATAAACGAAAACTCTTCAAAAGAATTATAAAAATACGTAATATTTATATCAAAAAATGTATCTGTCAACTCCGTGTGTCGGTTTCTCGATGACAACAGTTGCTGATAAACACTCGGAACGTCGAGCCTATTTATATAAAGTAATCCGCGTATTTCCATCTAAATTGTTTTATTGAAATATGTTTTACTAAAATACTTTTCTGGTTTACATGACACAAATATTTACCATTGATTCCAGTCCAACAACCAAGTCTCCAGACGTCTGTGGGCCAACTAGGGGTCAGTCAGTCCATAGGCTCAGGTTTCGGTCTAGGTTTAGGTCTAAATCCGCCTCTGCAGCAAGGCCTCGCCCAAAGCCTGCAACAGAACATTAATCTTGCATCACAAAACTTTGCGCTCAATCAGAATCTTATGGGGCAGAATCTTGGACAGAATTTAGGTATGTAGTGATATTTAACCGCCTCTATAGTTATTCTTGCTTAGGTTGCATATTTCATATATTAAAATTCTAATTTCAACAGCCCAGGGTAATTCCTTATATAGAGAACATTTTGTGAAGTAATAAAAAATGTGATTATTTTAAGACACATTTGAACTAATGAAATAAATAAATTTTCAGGTCTAGCTGGTCAGAACTTAGGTTTAGGTGGTCAGAATCTCATGGGCGGGCAAAACTTAGGCCTGGGCGGACAGGCACTTGGTCTGGGTGGACAGAATATTTCCCTGATGGGGCAAAATTTGGGTCAACTGGTCGCACAGAGGGCAGTTCATAACGCACTCGCTAGGAGAGCCGTACAAAACATGGAAATGAGTAAGTGTTTTCATATATATAGGTTTAATTGATTTCTGTGTGTGTTATATAAATGTTTTTTAGTTATGTTTGTCGCCAGTGGCCACTTCTATGTATTAATTATAAACGCACGTGGCATCCGGAGGTCCTGAGTTTAATTCCCAAAGAATAATTTAGGGTTAATAGGCCTGACTCTGTTTCCTTTCAAAAAGGACCAGAAATAAATGGGAGAGAAAGTTTCTGATCCATTTCCCATTCTTGGATTGTAGACTTCAAACCGTGTAGCAAAATGCTTTCCATTGTAATTAACGTAGGAAAAAAATCACTAATCAATTACTTTCATTGATTATAAATTATAATCTTAAATCGCCTACTTGCATCCTATCATCTATCAGAAGAATATAAGATTTTTGTTTTAAAGGTATGACGAACGTCAACTCAACGGATTCAACTCAGCCGAGCACACCGAACAAGAGCCAGTCTTACAGCGATTACATGATGTCTCTTCATAACAAATTGGCCTCCATCTCTAACAGCGTAAGTGTTAGTGTCGCTTGTCAATAAAATGCTTGTAGCGCTTTGTAAATAGATCACTCATTCATTAAATGCACTTTAACTTTGGATTGATGGAAAATAAAAAATGAAAATTATAAATAGAAATTAATAATGTCATGTTTAAAAAATATTGTTATATAGTGTGGTTTGTGTTGCCTATTGTTATGTGGTGAAAGCGGACGATATTTTTCTTATCATAATTATCACTTTTTTTTCGTATTCGTAACTACGTTTTTTTGGTTGCGCGGCACAGTTACGGAGGGGAGGGTTCTTTTATACAGAATAAAAATCTACTCTTATTTTGCATATTGACCAAATTTTTTCTAAGGTCTTCCACAGTCCGTTTCACAAGGCATTTTCTTTTGCGAACTAGCGAACTGTGGAATCGACTCCCGGTGGGGGTCTTCCCTCAGAGATACGACCTCCAAATGTTTAAAAATCGAGTGTACTCCTCCCTCAAAGGCCGGCAACGCACCCACTAAAAATGGGTGTCTATGGGCTGCGAAGACTGCCCGTTTTGGTCGTCCCCCCAAGCTCGTTTGCCCCCCTCAAAAAAAAAATTCAAACAACCACTAGATTACTATTATATTTTATTTATCTTGCACAAAAATCTTACTATTCTTTTTTTTTAATTGGTGTCAGGTCAAATCCAAATCTATGTAAGGTGACAAGGTCGACATGAGTAGTACTTGTCTAATATGATATGATAATATATTTCAAATATCCTCCGTTTCACTAACATCAGCTATCACATCATCCATGTAGGCGCAGTGAGTGTGGTAACGCTAGTGTGTGTTTAGGGGCCCGTGTCGCCGCAGTCGCCGCTCGAGTACAGCCCGGCGCTTTCGCCCACTCAGAGGCACTCCCTTCCAGATCATAAGGTTTGTTTGCAGATGTAGATTTGTAGATGTCATTGTGGAATTGAGGTATTTAGTAGTACGGGTACCGTATGTAGTTAAAACTTTCGCACAATCTCGCTTTATAGCTGCAATGGAATAGCGTAGACTGATAGCTGACCTTTTAGACTAAGATATGTTAAGTTCAAATAAATTCTTGTATGACAACAACAGTGATGACAAAATATGTAAAATACTTATATATTCCTAATTTATAGTATGTATAAATTAGAAATATATAAATATTAATTGTGATGCATAAAAAGTTAATGAAATATTTTAAAATCTTGAGGGTTACTTTTTTAACACTGTATAAATTACCCTAACTTATAACTCTGAGACAAGCTTAATCGCGATAGCAAGCGACAAATACCCTGCTAAATTTAACTTGACAATTAAAATTTCTAGGTGGATGGCGTAATTAGCGACGTAGGTGAAACAGGCGAAAACGGTGGAGCAGCAAGACACGCGGCGAGATTAGCGCACCTTGATCATCAGCTCAGCAAGATTAGTCTGCACTACAAGCATGCTGATAAGGTGAGTCAGATGTACTCCATGTAAAGTAGACAGAATAACGGTAATAAAAAAGAAGTTAGCGACCGAATCTATCGACACACGAAACCACGAATTACACTCCTTACTTATCTAAAAACTTTTGAAAAATGCTTCAGATGCTCGAAATTGTTTGCCAATGGAATGTTATATTATTTAGTTAGCAAAAATGTTTGGGCGTTAAATTAAATTATTACTGTTAGTTTATAGTTTTGTGTAATAAGATAATTTTTTACGAAATATAATTGTACTTTTATATTTTAGGACGTGTATAGTGAAGTGCATGGGGCTGATGAAATGTTGTCGGGTGGCATGAATGATAATGCTGTTAATACCTATGAAGATGGTAAGTTTATCTATTGCTTGAAATTTTTATTTGATCGTGAATATAATCCAGAACCACTAACATAATTCAAGCTGTTATTAAAATATAAAAAATCCGGAAAGCAATACCCATCTGTCTATCCTTATTATAATATATATATATATTTAATATTTTTATTAAAGCACATCACATAACACATTTCCTACAGTATAAGTTACAAATATATCTATTCAAAATTACGATGAACACAAATTTTACTAAAAAAATATGATACAAAAAACTATTTTTATTTTCACTTATATATAAAAATACTTGTCCTAATACAGAGGTACTTAAAATTTATCAGCCCACTACCGAATATATTCGGGAACAATTTGAATTAGAACTGCGCCTAGGTTGAAATATATATATATATATATAATATATATTTAAAGTATTAGAATAAAACACGGTACACAACAAAATATAACAAGATTTTTAGTAAGTTATTTGATTGTATTTAAATATTAACTAAATATTATCTAAGCAAATCCAATTTTCCAGAACTAAGCAGCGAAATTGAAGGCAACCGACGGTTTCGAGTGGCGAGAGCCTCGCCGCTCAGGAACTATGCATTATGTCGGCTTTTACCCGAACACATGCATGGTGAGTCAATTGTCTCTTCAATTATTTCTTTGTTTTAATACAATTCTAATTACTGGAAAATTCATGACTAACATTGACTAATTTTTCAAGTTCATGTTCTTGGATGTTATACATATTTTTCACATATATAAACCATTTAGGTAAAGACAAAATCGATCTAGTCCAATCACAAGAAGGTACCGTCGTAGAGGGCGGCGATGTCGATGGCGACGGCGACGCGGAAAACGACGCAGACGTTGAAGGTAAGTTATACTGACCCGCTTAACAAATAAGGTGACACTTAAAGTTATCCTTAGGGATACAATGGTGATGGTCTAGTAAAAAATTCTTTATCTGGAACAACAAACTTTACTAAAACAAAGGGAATTTGCTTTCGTTACTATTTTTTTATAAAACAGGGCAAAAGGCTCACCTGATGTTAAGTGATACCGCCCATGGACTCTCAATGCTAGAGGGCTTGCGAGTGTGTTGCCGGCCCTTTAAGAATTATATTGAATTATTGTGAATTCGTCTTTTTCACATTGTGGTGTATCAGTTTTGCTTTCATCACGGCCATTATATCTATTGATTTTAACGTAAAAGCGATTGAATTATATGTAACTTACATTTTTGTTATCAAGGTCCTAATGTAGTTGTATAAAGCTCTCATATATTATTTTAGTATATTATACGCTTCATGACATGTTATTAATATGTTAAATGATAATCGCGAGTAATATTCCTCATTATCTCAAGATTATAAAATGACAGACACTTTAAATTAAATATAAAAAAACTTCTTGTATTAGTTACTTTACCTATTTTATACTAAAGAACATAACCATAATTTGTTTTTACTCATGTAATATATGTTTATTTAAGGTGAAACATCATGTGATAATACCTCTTGGTGCGAAGAAAATGCGCATGACACGTACGTGCTTACGGATAGTACGCGCGCACGTACGTACGTCGTTGAGGACGCACTTGCCGGACATAGAGTCGCGATTATGGATCCTGCGCCTGTAACTATTGTACGTAATTTTGTATTTTTTATTCAAACCAAAATATTCTTTATTCATACAGGAATTCATTTCTCATATTATTAATACTAAACTATTTTCTGATTTCAGAGTGAAAAGAAGTTAAGTCCAGATGATTTACTAGAGGAGGGAGAGCAAACAGAGCGAAGTTACTTAATAATAGACCCATTGCGGGACATGACCTGTACTGTCATTGACAACTCCCTGAGGCTGCACCGGGAGGCTGTCTTCACCCCATTCGTGGAAAGCAGGTATGCTGGAGTGATCATAGTGACATTTGATAATTCGATATTTCGTTAACCATATTGCAAAAAATATGATTATTGATAACACTTATTAAGTGGTTGCACCTGAATGAACTTGCTGGCTTTCGTTTTACACTTTCATCCTCACTATTTGCTCGGTTAAGAAATATTTTCTTAAACTGTGATTTTTCATTCCGTAGCATTCTGACATTTCATAAGTGTTCTCCATCGAAAAAGGGACAAATTTGACCCATTTGAGGGCAATAAAAATGGCATCACTGCCTACTAATTCCAGGTTTGGTAAACCTTTTTAAAAAGTAAAATGTTATCTTTGCTTGTGCGTTTTTTACTGAAATGGGATGTAATTATCACTCGCCGGAAAACCACTTTTGATGTGGAGCACCGCACTTAATAAAAGTTCACTAACAAATAAAATGTATGTATAGGCTCAGATGTACAGACTCGTATTGAAATTGAAAATGTGCCCGGCCAAAAAGGTTTGTAATCTCTGACATGTCAAAAAATGATAGAATGGTTTTATAGAACAACATACCTAAATATAAGACAGTATGTAAAACGTGAAACTTGCGTAGGAAATCGCGACGTATAATGGCATATTACCAAAAATTATATTATGGGGCATCCACACGCTGGCTGTTTGTCACAAACACCGCAAAAAGTAAACGAAGTCCCAAACACCAACCACAATCACCCAACACAAACAGCCATCCACATGCTTGGCGAACGTTCATAACATTCCGAATCGGCAAACATGGCGGACGACGAGCTTGTTGCAGCTATTACTTTCGGGTTGACATATTTTTATTATAAATTAAAGCAAGAGAAAGAAAAAAGGAAAAAAAGAAGAAAGCAAAGACGATGGTGGATGATTAAAATACATAGAAAGCGTACAAGGCTTTAGACCTATTATTTGAGCTTTACTTTGCCGTGTTTTTTTTAATTTTACTTAAAAGTTACTTAAAAATGTCAGAATCGTAGGTGCTCCAATCAGACATTTTTTACGCGCCAACGAAAGTGTAGCAAGTAAATACGTCCGCCTCCCGCAAGCTCGCGCGCATTCTGATCGCTGCCAAACGTGTGGATACGTAGCAAACTGTTTGCCAAACATCCTTTGATCTGGCAAGATAAACCGACACCGATGCCGAACACTGCCCAACACGAACACAAACAGGCAAACAACGACAAACACCCATCCACACGTCCGTGTTTGCTGTTTGCTGTTAGCTGTTTGCCATTGTTTGTCAAGCGTGTGGATGGGCTTTTACATAGTTATATTAACACAAATTACCAGCAAATAGATATATTTAATGTAACTAAAGAATGTTTAAAAAATAATTTAAAAAATTCTGGTATCTTTTATTAATAATGGCTTTGTTATTCTTCCTTTATATTAAATATATATTATAATGATCAATGAATCTGAGAACTTAGAATTTATTATAAATACATATACACTTTGTTATATTTTTTCTATATATATATACATATATACATAGGTGAAACTGTGCTTTGTTTATGTTTGAATGTGTATTCCGTTTTTGGCTTTTGTATACAATGTATATTTTTGGAGAAAATAAATAAATAAATATTCAATCATTGATTAAACGTTAATTAAGTAATTTCACTGTAAATCAAATCGAACACTTAAAATATAAAATATTCCCTTTCGTATTCCTTGGATATTCTATCTATAGATTCTAAACCTTTACTTAATTTAATGGCTTGTAAGTCCTCTATTCTAGTTAAATATGTAAATAGAAAGAAATTTTCCAGATATCAAAGCAAGCCGATAGAAGGCGAGACAGTTCCCGTAAGCGAAGAGTTGTCAAGGTGGAAGATAGCGGAGGGGGATGAAGAGGGGCGAGGAAGCGCGAGGCCGCGGCTCGTGGAGGGGCTCAGTGCGGGGTCCCTCGTCGCTGATCTACTCATCGATGAAGCTCTCACTGATAAAGGTACCAGTCTCACTTGACTCTAGTAGGTCACCGCATGCTAATTTGGACTCGCCTTGCAAATAAATACGCTTGTCGTATTTTAATTATAATAATTACTTTATTTACATCATAAATAATACAATAAAACATGTAATTGTAAAAGTAGACAATAGATGTAAAAGTGTATTAATAACAGTTTCTTTAGCACATTATCCTCGTTTATATATATGTAAGTACTTTATGCTACATATTATATTAATGTTGGTCGATTGTTACAGTGCTGTGTCGTCAAGTAGTGTTGCTGTCAGTGCGTGGGCGCGCGGCGTCGTGACGCGGTCACCTGTACCTTATATTTATTCTGTACCATACTATATCTATATCATTACTCGTTAATTATATTCATATGTGATATCCGAAACTTGTGTTTTATTTATATATTTCCTGAGATATAAATTAAGAAAAACTTAAGTCATTGGTTGAGCAATAAAGCAAGCTCTTGGACTTCTTAACTGCAGTTTGTACTTGCTTTGAACGATAAAAGTTAAATATAATTGTAAAATCTCTTTAATAACTATATAATATACTACAAAGCATAAATACGATGATCATTTTTAATGACCCGGCACTGGTTACTGCTGATCCTCTCATCTAAAAATAAATTTAAATGATAAATAAATAAAAATTACCTTTGAAGCCTTTTTACCACATAATTGAGAGTAAGATCGTGGAACTCACCGTTCGGGTAATCCATGTTGTATAGCTAGAGACCCTGGAGTTAACTCGTGGGTAATTTGGGTGCCCACAGTCGTATGCCCATGATGTTATGCCCACTACAACCCCATTGTATATTACGGGGCCTCCGCTATCGCCCTGGCACGCGTCTTTTTCTACAATTAAGTTATTGTTAATTTTAATGTATATGAAGATCTATTCATATAAGAGAGTAACTTTGTCGGACTATTTATTACAAACACGAAAAATAAATACCAACAGTAAACTTATTAAATTATAATAATAAAAAAGGTCGTGAATAATATTTGTGACTAGGGATTACATTTTTAAAAGAGCAAATCTTCACTGCTTTCATGTAAATTGTAATATACCAAAATATGACGTTAATAATACGAACAGATGCGTGTTTGACATGTGAACGTTTCTGTTTATATATGTTAAACAATAGCAGTGTCAGCCTATTGGTTTTCATGTGCGACTCTCACCCTCAGGGGTGGAGGTCGAACCTGGAACGGGGGGGACCTCAAAAATCGACGACATGTGTTAAAAGGCACTTACTATGAATGAAAAATAATCAATGAAACGTTTGCAATCTGAGGCCAAGAACCAATTTGGGTTCCAGCTCCACTGGATTATTTTTATTATAATTACTTTTATGTTTTAAAACTTACGTCCAACATCAAGGATTCCTGCGCAAAGCATGTCGTTGGTGACTATATAAGTCTGCCCCGTCAATTGACTCAGTTGATTGTACCTTATGGAGCAAATCGTCAGGTTGATATTTTGTACATGCACTTCGTTGAGAACTGTTGAGCCGACGGCCACATTTACCTGAGAATTTACAAAATCATAAATAATGTTAAACTAAAAAGAACATTATCGAGGGCCTTGATTCAAGGCATCATAATATGAAATTATGATATGACGAGCGCCATCTGTATTAGTATTGGGAGCAATACAACTATAAAACTTTATTATTTCAAAACACCAATAGGTTAGGTTCATACCTATATGTTTGATAGTTTGGGGAGGTGAGTTATTTCTCTTCTTTAAATACACCCATAATTATTTATTCCAATTTTTACCTTTGCTACTAAACTATTGTACTTACATTTACCACAAAAGTGTAGCTAAATTAAATTTTGCTATTGGCAATTAACCCAGACACGTATTATCAAACACATTATTGGCCGAGTAATTTTTATAGCGTTAAACAGTATTCGTCAGAAATCTCTTAACATAATAAGTTCTTACATTAGTCTGTCCCCATCCAACAAATGTAACAGGAGCTCTATCTGGCACCATATTCCCTTGCTGAGGAATAAAGGCCAGAGAGATTTGATTGCTTAGCGTCACGCGACGAGACAGAAACAATATTCCAATGTCGTTATTCCGTATTGGTATATTATAATTTTCGTGAATTACAAATCTCGATACACTCACTACTGTTCCACCTGAAATATGTTTTAAATGAAACAATATATTTTTTTAATCGGAGGGCTATCGCCAAGTATAATTCCAATATGTCAAATCTAATAAGCTTTTGAGATGTCACACTTAGCGCAAAATCTCGCAATTTTAGGAAGCATCTTTTAGCTTTTTATTCAAATTCCAGCAAGATACATTTAAAAAACCCTTTAAGTTCAATTTCAGTTCACCGTTCTTAAAACCCCAAAGTGAAAGTAAATATAAAAATAAATAGTACACTGATTTCATATACCTGTCAACTGAAAATGAAACAAAATAAAGATATATTACAAATATTTACACCTATATTATACATTTCCAATCCAGGAATGCGCTTTTTTACCAATTTTAATTAAACTTTGATCGTTCCCCAATATACCAACACCTAGAATCATGCCAATTGTTAGTTTCCGCGAAATAAAATAATCTTATCAAGTTAAATAAAATAATCTTATCAAGTTAATTACAAGTGATTAACAATTTAAATAGATAACAATCAAACTAAAATATTGTCCACGACCATCAATAACATATATACATACATCAACATGGTAAACTGATAAAAAAAATTTAAATTGATGAATAAATAAAATCTACTTAATAACAGTTTTTCATAAGTGTTACAAAATTGAATAAGTATATTAATTACCTGAACCTTGCATTGTGGACCCTAACCGTACACTCAACTGCGAAGGTCTCACCATTTGACCATTTCTGAAATACATTCGATTATAAATATATCGATTAATTCGTTGAGATAATTGCTTAAGCAATTTTTATCTTAACCAATATTGTTAAAAAGTTACCAATACCATTTTCTTATCTCCTGACTCAAATAAAGAAATCAGTATTTGTAAATAATTCCCATATTTTCTATTCCAGTATAAAAACTCTTTAGTATGTGACTTACAAAGTAATGAAAACACTAGAGCCTAAAATAAGAAAAAAATATATTTTCCAATACATTAACTAATAAGCCAAGGAAATCGATATTTTGACGGTACCTTTCCTATATATCTACAACTGTATCGTTTTTGTGCGTAGTAATATTATTAAGACAAATCTAAACTGAATAAACGTATTTGGATTGATTGATTGATTGCCAATAATGCAATGAAAAGTAAAGTTCTCTTAGGTCTCAAAGGATCTCTATCTGTCTATCTAACGTTCATCGCCAGCGGCTTATTTAGAATACTTTAATAGTATTTAGAGAAATGTTCTCTCCATAATTTGATTAAATAAAAAATATATTTAAGAATATAATAAATACTAGGTATTCTATAAACTATAATAGCACACATACTACATTCTTAAATATATTTTTATTATATTCCTAGAACGAAATCGGATACGAAATCTAATCTTTTTAATCCCAAGCACAATTCCAATAATTTTGTACAAGTACATTTTCGTCTAATTCCTGTAAATGTTATCAGCAAAAGTGATTTAATTTTGAGTATTATAATAAATGATATCACCATTTAAGACTACTTCCTCATGAATCATGATGTTTCGAATGTTTGATCGTTTTAATAATATTCGGTTAATGTCAAAAAGGCGGTTAAATCCTTGCTTTCAGATTTCAGCATTTGTTTCCTTGATGATTTATTTGGATATGGTGCATAGGTGCGGTTCAAACGCTCGTCTCCAGAGGTGAGAGTCGCATACTTAGCCGCTAGGCTGACGCTGCTCTATTTTTGTCTACTTACTGAGCAATAAGACAGTGGGCCGAAGTGAGAACATGTGAAGTGGACAGGAGTGAACCGCCACATGTCAAACCACCGTTCAGAAGAACCTGAAATAATAATTTGTGTTAGACTTAATATATCTATCATGGCTAATGGTTCTAATAAAAAGTGCTAAATAAAAAGCAACGGTAGTGTTATCAGTTATTAGAATAAATGTTGTATGCAAAGTTAAACATAAAAAGTAATATATTTATTGATCAAAAGTCAAAACGGTACCTGGCTAAAGGCCTATGCCGTAACCCACAGTTACAAATCGCCTACAAATTTAGTTTTTTTTTTTTTAATGCGTTAAAACCTTAGTTATTATTAAGTTTACAGAAAATTTATTCATTTCTCTATTACAACGAATAATAATGTACATAAATTTATTATTTTACGATTTTGAAAATTATTTCACCTGTCTGAGACAGTTTATTAATACATAGACTGTAGATTACTGCTGAGAAATTGTGATGTACAGTTTCCATGACATTTAGGGTATGTTCCGATATACACTGCGACCACTGTACAGAGTACCGTCAATTACTCTTTTATTATACTCATTAGTATACTGTGAAACCGTTTCTCTATAGCCAGCTATACTGGTTACAATTTAAAACGGAACGCAGTCCAGTATACTAGTCAGCTTCGTTTTTCGACACAGTTTTCAAATGAGTGCATCAAAGTTTTTCAATTCAACAAGAAAAACTATTATTGGAGTATTATCGCATTAAAAAAATCTATATTAATATTAACTGTCAATTGAATTAATACTACAAAGAAAGTAAGTATTTTTTAATTAGAAAAAGTCTGTTTATCATAACTCAACTTATATTAACTTTCTGTATTACTTATAATGCAAAGGTTATGTAGGGTAAAAGTAAGGAGTTTTCTTTATAAAAATTAGTTATTAATTACTACAAATAAAAAACAATTCACAGCTAATGGAATACACAATAATTGGAATTGTGCTTGTTGGTGCCGTTGTTCGAGTATTACTTACACAGTCTAATAAACTCAATTTTCGTAAGTTTTCCATTGTTTCATTAATTAGTCCAAGCTAATTCTTTAATTAGAATTTTAAATGTTTGTTATTAAACTGTAAGTTATATCAGCCGTTAGGCATTCAAGTGGTTTTGATTGATCACGTGATCAAAGCACTGCGAGTACCTTACCTCGAAAACGCCAGTGCTCGCAGTAGAAGTATAGCGGGGATTTGTGACGTCATATATTTCCCTAGGACGCTGCGGCTGTATACTGGCAGTCCATAGCGGAACGAATTTTTGAACAGTGGGAGCACTATACAGTACTCGCAGTGTATATCGGAACATACCCTTAATTGTGATGTACAGTTTCAATGAAAGCACGCTGCTACAAGTAGTATAATACGACAAATTTCTACCTGCACTGTATATGGATATTTTTCTATATTAACTGGTTGTCCTCCAATAATCCTATGGTCAGTTGAAAGAGTGTCATTTAATTTGGTCAAGTCAACGCTTGAAGCTCCTCTGAATAGTCCTGTGCTTGTGCTGTTCGGAAGAATTTTTAAAATATGTAATTATTACTTCACATAATATTACAGAAATATCTAATTTACAAAAAACACCACGAAGAACTACAAACTATTAATTCTATAAATTATATAATAATTAAAGCAGAAATGTATCTAGAACTTAATTTATTAATATTTATGTACTTAACCAATTTCATACTTGGATAAATCAAAAGACCACCACATAAACCAGTTACAATATTGCCATTTTTGACAAAGGACAGGCTGTATGTCATTCGGCTGGTGAATAGTGAGTATGAAAATTTCTGTTTTTTGTATATTAAAATCCTATAAGCGTTGAATAATAATGTTTTCCAAGCCGAATCGGCCATAGTAGTCTTGAGACTGACAATTTACAGCGGAGATATAAATCAAAGACAAATTACACTCTATTCCGCTTAAACTCTAATAATACGGATGTCTGGGATGATAGGAGTGTCACGTGAGTGATTATTATCATTAAAAATAATCTTAGAAATTGCAATATCGTTTTCTTTACGCACCCAAGCAAAACGAAAATTAGGTATTAAACATGCTTGGGCGTAAAGCAATAATGAAGCTATTATAACTATTTTCAAATTGTTAAAAAAAAATTTAAACATAACATTATCATATACGAAAATTTAAAGAAAATATAATCATTTAAAAAATCTATTAATGGTTGGAGCACTTCTTACCGAAGTAAACTGGATTTAAAAACCTCAAACGAATGATACCAAATAAACATAAAGTTTTTTATGAATGGTTTATTTTAGCAATAGTTCTTAGGGTCGTAACATTAAATAAACATACATTATAGTGATATTTAAAAAATAAATAAATTACTCACACAGGCCAAATAAGATTAACATAAAATATGTACACAACATTTTGGCTCACCACTCAACAAGTACTAATACAAAGGAGTATAAAGGTAGTAAATATATCATCGACGTTATCAATGATAAAGTACAACGTATTGGTTGGTCACTATGACAATCTCTTAAGGATGAGCTTTTATATTTGCTAGTAACGCTTGTCGACGTACGTATATCTACCTTGTTTGGATATTTTGATAGAAGGTGTTCTCAGTAAAAAAAAAAAATTATCTTCACTCATTCGAAAATAGTTTTATAACTCTCAGGATCTTGATCTACTAATTCGGACACTAAAAAGAAAATGCAACAGTTAAAAGTCCAAAACTGTCACGTTTAAATTCCACGTGCCAGATGTAAATCCTGAGGATTTAGCTAGCAATTCGGTAGGCCTTAAAATAGATTAGATAAATAAAAAGCTTTTACAGGAATAACACTATATGCTACTATATAATAGCACGTATCTATATACAGTTTACATATTATAATCGTAGGCTGGTAACCATTATAGCATTTTTAACTTCCTTATCAGAAAACTATTGAAATATAAATTTAATTACCATTGATGTTTTATGGAATTTTTAAGAAAAGAGCGTACCAATTCCTAAAACGCCGGAAACGCACTTGCAAGCCTTCTGGCAATGTGAGTGTCCATGGGCGGCGGTAACGCTTATCATAGGCTAACGTAGGCCTCCTGCCCGATCGCCTGTTACATAAAAAGAAAATAAAAACAAAGTATTAAAAAAAGTAATGGTGTTATTCATAAATGTATATAAAAGATCAATTATCACTTAGTATGAAAGCTTTTATAATTATGTTTTATGTATTTTCTAACAAAAATCTAATGAAACAGGTTACAAACGACTTCTTCCCGAGTGGCAGAGTAGTGCATTCACAGAATGGATTCGAGATATTGTGATGCAGTTGCAAGCTGAACCACACACTCGTGCTACTTTGAGGCTGCAGATAGAAAAGGTGCATTTAGCACATATTAAAATGCGATGTCAGGCATTTTAATATGTGCTAAATGCACAACAAGAGATGAAAAAAGCACATCTAAAATGCTTAAAGTTGAATTACTTATTAATTTATGAACTAAAAATAAGACTTATGAACGGATGACTGATGAAGACGAAATTGTATTTGCATAAATAACTTTTTTTTAATTATTTATTTATTTTGTTATCAAGCTTACGACATCACACACAGTCCTAAATTTACTAATTATTTTACAAAATCTTACATCTAAAAAAAAATCAAATAGAAATTTAAAAAAATACAACTAAACCCCACACGACAATACAAGCACACATTTAAATAAAATAATTTTTTTTAACATAAACAAAATAAAATTGTCAACAAATTTCATTAAAATGAAATTTGTTGGCACTAAGCAGAGAAAAAAAGAAAAATCAAAAAAAGAAAGGCACCACAATGCTTTCTCTAAAACCAATCAGCCGGCAGCCCACTACCGAATCAAATCAAATCAAAATACGTTTATTCAATTTAGATGCTTCTAAGAGCATGCTTATGAATGTCAACAACGTTTACAAAATTCACGAAAGAGCAGGACTACGCCATCCGTTCGCAAAACTACCAGGAGGCCTTGTTCTGAGAAGAACGGGCAAGAAACTCAGCAAGTTTTGCCCTCCATTTACATTACAATTATTCAAAGGAAAATGTCATAAACCACAACGTCATTAAAGTTACATAAGTAAAAAAAATAAAAATCTGTTCTGTGATTTACCATATTCACCATTACACACATATTCATAACACTTCAAAGATAACAAATCAAATTATAAGAACATATAATTAGAACTATTGCCAAGCGTTTTTATCTTCCAGGTAGTCATTGACTGTGTAGTAACCTTTACACATTAAGGTTTTTTTGATATGTGTTTTGAATCTGTTTAAAGGCAGTTCCAATATTTCACTAGGAATCATGTTATAGCAGCGTATACTTAGGCCCATAAATGAAGTATTTATTTTCTGCAACCTGTAAGACGGCTGGAAAAGTTTTCCCTTATTTCTTGTATTCCTATTGTGAATGTCGCTGTTCTTTAAAAGAGAACTAATATTACTACGCACAAAAATGATACAGTTGTAAATATATTGGGAAGGTACCGTCAAAATATCGATTTTCTTGAACAAATTTCTAAGTGAAGTGCCTGGTTTCAAGCAATAAATTGACCTAATAGCACGTTTTTGCAAGATAAAAATCTATTGTATATCTGCTGCTTTGCCTCATAAAAGAATTCCATACGACATAACGCTGTAAAAGTAACTAAAATATACTATTCTGGCAGTTTCCTCGTCTGTGAGCTCCAGATAAGCTGTGTTCAATTTGTTAAAATCGCAAAGAATTCGAACGAGAGGTGCCTGAACTCGTAGGTGGGTTTTGGCAGAAGGAATTTGGAAGATATTGTTGATTTTAAACCTAGGGAATGATTAAGGGAAGACAATTTTGATATCCTGTAAGAGGTCACTGCTCTGTATATGGTTATTGAGCAATTTATGCAAGAAGGTAACACAGGCTAGAGTTCTCCGATTGTACAGAGATAACATATTTTTTTTTTTAAGTCGCTGATGGTACGGGTGTCTATGTGGAAATCCTCTGCTTATGAAAGCTAGGTGTGGCGTAAAAGATCTTTGAATTATTCTTAACGTCGTTTACAAATAGTTAGAATAGCAACGGTCCCAAATGGGATCCTTGCGGAACACCAGATCGCGCAATATAGTAGACTCAGCGCCTCCAACAACTACTGACTGGCCTGTTACGAAGATAAAATTTAAACCAGTTCAGCAAATTCTCTCCCATTCCATAACCACGAAACTTCTGAATCAGTAACGCGTGACTGACTTTGTCAAACGCATTGCTAAAGTATATATGGCATCAATCTGGCGCCCACGATCTAATTCCTGATATGTTTCAGTAACAAAAGACATGAGGTTCGTTTGCATTGAACTGCCTTTTCTAAAACCATGTTGCTCATCAATCATACAGCCGTCTAAACATTTGGAGATTACGGGATACAGGACAGACTCAAAGAGCTTGGAAAAACAAGATAAAATACAAATAGGACGGTAATTTTTTACGTCGGTGATATCTCCCTTTTTATTCACAGGTACAACACGAGACCTTTTCCATACTTCAGGAAAAACACCATCTTTAAGAGATCTATTACAAATAACAGTTAGGGGCAAAGATAACACAAATCTACATCGTTTTACAAAGATAGGAGGAATCGAGTATGGCCCAGCTCCTTTGTTAGTATGAAGACCTTTTATTTTCTTAGATATTTCATCTTCTCTAAAGCTAAGGGACATTAGGCCGTCAACATTGCCAATGTCGTCGGGAGTGGAACTGCCAACAAGTGATTCATCACAAGTGAAAACATCACAGATGAAAATTGATATGAAAAAAGATTAGCAATATCAGGTGATGACTGTGCTGTTACATTGTCCATTTTCATGCAAGAGGGAAGCGATGAGTGACCACCTTTCCTATTTTTAATAAAACTCCAAAAACATTTAGGATTATTAGGAATACTTGCCTCAATATTTCGCTTATATTTAGTGTAGCAATCATCATCATAAAGTTTGTGACAACGTTTTCTAATAATGTGATAGGTACTCTATTTCGTCTCGAGGATTCTTGTATATTCGATACCTCTTACGTGTTTTTTCTGTTTCAGCAAGTAATTTTATTAAGGAAGAACTGAACCACACCGGATACTTAGATTTAGTGATGGTCGTTTTAGGTACAAATTTGAATATAGGTAGTTGTGTTAAGAATTTTGTAGAACTCAGATACCATATCATTAACATCATCATGAGCGCGTAGGCTATTCCAATCAATGGTTTTCAGATCCCCTATTACACATAGTCAGCTTTATAAAAATTTAGTTTAGTGTTACCTCTCATTCGTAAAAAAGATATTTTAGAATATTCAATACTTAACAATAAACTACTACTATGATTCGCGTATATTTTACTTAACGAGTCGGAGGGGGCTGATACATTAATACTAGACATATTACTTAATACTAAATCTAAGAAACGATCATCGCTATTACCTATACTATTAAATTGCTTTAGGCTATTCATAGACATAAAATCAATCAAGGCAAAGCCAAGTGTATTGTTATAAATATCGAAAGTTTCTTTAAAATAAAAATATAATATGACCATCCGATTTGGTATTGGTAGAACTTGAACGATCTCTACGATAAACAGTTGGTGCGTTCCACTAAACGTTCACAAAGCTCACGCTCACGACCGCTGATTTCCCCATTCCACATGATTGTGAATGTTACTGTCGTTAACTCAAGTGGAATGTCTCAAGTGACATATGGTTCTAGTTCTGGTAGTTGTGAAGGGGGTCCGTGTGATGACTTTATTCGCTGCGTTACTTTATCAGAGCACAGAGGTTCACTCTCCGAACTTGCTTCTTGTGAGCTCATACTATGGGGGCTACCATCGGAATTTTCACAAGTCAGCAATGCCGTCTTTGCATTGCTAACATTAGTCGGTTTCCTAGAGCATTCGGGACATCTAAATGACGCCTTTTGTCTTGCGACCATCTCAACAAAGCGCTTGCGGGAGACATTATCACATACTAGGTCGTATTTTAACTTGCAGATATGACAGCATAAAAATTCCTTTTTTGGTAGCTCAATATGACGGCTAGCACAACAATTTGAAGGCCCCATAGCAACTTTTAATAAATAGAAAAAACAAAACAAGTGAGTTGGAAGTTGGATATTGGAACCACGTCATAAACTATACAACGATGTTTTGACAGCGTTCTGCAACACTGAGCCGAGCGAACAGTCGGGTGCTTAGCCGAAATAATAGAATATATTCCAGACCAATAGCGGAGTGCAAACGCACAACGCGTCACCACGTTGACCAAAAACTCGACACTGTTTTATTATACCTTTATATACCTAACTTATTTAACAAAACCTATGTATTGTTTTAGAATTTAGATTGATAGGCACAGAAAGCTAGCATAGTTGTTTTAAAAATAGATTAATAAAATAGAGGTTTTCAAACAGTATTACTTATGGAGTTTAGATCACGTTTGTTTCTGCGTGTAAATTTTTCGTGAGTTTTCTGAGAGTAACATTATTCGTAAGTATTAAAACTCTGTGTGTTTGTTTCAAAACAATATAACTATGTTTGGTTATTACCTTACAGACGGACTACGGTCTACGACTCTGAAACAACAGAGCGTGAAGAGAATCTTACGGACTCCAACCAGGATAACTCTGAATGCACCACGCCCACGGCTTCACAAGATAATATCGCGTTGGAGTTAGACGGAGAACCGTACCGAACGTACAGCTCTTGGTGCCTTGGTTGGAATACTTACTCTCTATGATCCTTTATTAATGTTCTATTTAACTCCTTGACGATGTTTTTGTCTATTTTTTGTTTTTTTTTCATTATATTTTTCCACAAGTATTGCAAAATTAAACTTATATGAAAAATTTTCTTTGTTTTATTTCTCATTTCTGAACCATTCAATCAGCAATGTGGCAAAGCGAAGCAGTGGCAGGGAGCTAGTTATTAATAATAATTTATTTTCTGATTTCAGGGTGAAAAAATGTTAAGTCCAGATGATTTACGAGGGTGAGCTACTTACATAATAACTACGTAGATACAACTAGTTACTTAATAAAAATAAATTGCGGGACATGACCTGTACCGTCATTGACAACTCCCTGAGGCTGCACCGGGAGGCTGTCTTCACCCCATTCAGTGAAAAACAGGTATGCTAGAGTGATCATAGTGGCATTTGACAATTTGTTACATCGGTAACCATTTTGCAAAAAATCTGATTATTGGTAACACTGATTAAATGGTTGCAATTTAATGAACTTGTTGTCATTCGTTTAACGCTTTCATCCTCACATTTGCTAGATACGTGCTCGGTTAAGAAATATTTTCATAGCTTCTTAATGTAAAATTGACACTGCTCAATTTGAAAGAAATTTAATTACATGAATTTTACAAATGTGACGAATAATCATAACGGGATGGTTTTATAGATCAACATACCTAAACTTAAGACAGTATGTAAAACGTAAAACTTGCGTAGGAAATCGTGACGTATAATGGCTTAGTTATATTCAATCATTGATTAAACGTTAATTAAGTAATTTCGATAGAAGATAACGGAGGGGGATGAAGAGGGGCGAGGAATCACGAGGCCGAGGAGGGGCTCACCGCTCAGTGCGGGGTCCCTCGTCGCTGACCTACTCATCAATGAAGCTCTCACTGATAAAGGTCCCAGGCACACTTGACGCGACTCTAGTAGGTCATCGCATGTTAATTTGTACTCGCCTTGCAAATAAATACGCTTGTAATATTTTACTTATTATCATTACTTTATTTACATCATAAATAATACATATTTAAAAGTAGAAATTAGATGTAAAAGTGTCTTAATAACAGTTTCTTTAGTACATTATCCTCGTTTATATATACATATTTAAGAACTTTTATTTCAACGCACATAAAGCTTTGTGCTACATATTATATTACTGTTGGTCGATTGTTTCAGTGCTGTGTCGTCATT
This sequence comes from Pieris macdunnoughi, assembly GCA_905332375.1. Lineage (NCBI taxonomy): Eukaryota > Metazoa > Arthropoda > Insecta > Lepidoptera > Pieridae > Pieris > Pieris macdunnoughi. Next base: position 3,416,955 of record CAJOBZ010000061.1, read on the forward strand.
TTTGTTCCGGGGGGGGCACAAAAGAAAGAGGAACTTTCTAAAAATAAGGAACGTAACGTACGGACCGGTTGCTGTCAGATTAAAGCGGTGGACTGTGTGTGACGCGCGAAATAGTTTCAGAATATGGATTTTAAATAACACTCTTCAAGGCAAAGGCAGCTACTTATTTTAAATAAAAACTTTCCCTTTTTGTTGTACTTGTTGGACGATTTATGTGTACGACAGTTTTTTCCCCCGGCCCCCCCCGCCCGGGGATGGTTGTTGTTGTGGGTGCTGGGGCGCGCGGCGTCGTGACGCGGTCACCTGTACCTTATATTTACTCTGTACCATACTATATCTATAACATTACTCGTTAATTATATTCATATGTGATATCCGAAACTTGTGTTTTATTTATACTTTTCCTGAGATAGAAATTTAAGAAAAACTTAAGTCATTGGTTGAGCAATAAAGCGAGCTCTTGGAATTACTTACTACTTACTAAATGAAATTGTAAAATCTCTAATAACTGTATAATATACTACATAGCATAAATACGATGATCATTTTTAATGACCCGGCACTGGTTATTGCTGATCCTCTCATCTAAAAATAAATTTAAATTATAAATAAATCAAAATTAGCTTTGAGGCCCTTTTTAGGACATAATTGAGAAAAAGATCGCGGAACTCACCGTTCGGGTAATCCATGTTGTATAGCTAGAGACCCTGGAGTTAACTCCTGGGTAACTTGGGTGCCCACAGCTTGATCCCCATGATGTTATGCCTACTACAACCCCATTGTATATTACAGGTCCTCCGCTATCGCCCTGGCACGCGTCTTTTTCTACAATTAAGTTATTTTAATGTATCTGAAGATCTAATCATATAATAGAGTAACTTAGTCGGACTATTTTTTACCAACACGAAAAATAAATACCAACAGTCTTTTGAAAATATGCTATAATAAAAAAAAAGGTCATGAATAAAATTTGTGTCTAGGGGTTTAATTTTTAAAAAGAGCAAATTTATAAATGTGACTAATTTTCACTGTTTTTCATGAAAATTGTAATAGACCAAAATATGACGATAATAATACGAACAGAAGCGTGTTTGACATGTGAACGTTTCTATTTATATAAAGTAAATAAATCAGTGGCGCTACAGCCTCTTTAGGTCTTAATCTCAGATTTATGAATCTGTTTCATGATCATTTTTAAATCATGAAAAGGTGATCAGCCTTCAGTGCCTGATACACGCCGTCGATTTTTTGGGTCTAAGACATGTCGGTTTCCTCACGATGTTTTCCTTCACCGTTCGAGCAAATGTTAAATGCGAACATAGAAAGAAAGATCATTGGTGCACAGCCAGGGATGGAACCTACGACCTCAGGTACGAGAGTCGTACGCTGAAGCCACTAGGCCAACACTGCTCTATACCGCTTTCTGTTTATTATATGTGATACAATAGCAGTATCAGCCTAATGGTTTTGTGCGACTCTCACCACTGAGGTCCCCCGGCCCAGGTTCGATCCCCGGCCGTGCACCAATAGACTTTCTGCCTTTCGTACAGTGAAGGAAACCAGCATGTCTCAAATACAAAAATCGACGACATATGTAAAAAGGCTGATCACTTAGTATGAAATAAAAATAATCAATGAAACGATTGCAATTTGACGCCAAGAACCATTTTGGGTTCTAGCGCAACTGGATATTATTATTATAATTACGTTTATGTTTTAATACTTACGTCCAACATCAAGGATTCCTGCGCAAAGCATGTCGTTGGTGACTATATAAGTCTGCCCCGTCAATTGACTCAGTTCATTGTACCTTATTGAGCAAATCGTCAGGTTGATATTTTGTACATGCACTTCGTTGAGAACTGTTGAGCCGACGGGCACATTTACCTGAGAATTTACAAAATCATAAATAACGGCAAACTAAAAAAAACAGTATCAAGTGTCTAGATTCAAGGCACACTCCGCATATGTAATTACTAGCTGACCCGGCAAACGTTGTTTTGCCTATATATATATTATTTCTAGGGAAAAAAAATTAGTTCAATAAAAAAAACTATCTACGAAAAAAATATTTTTTTCTAAATTTTCTATCTATCTATCTTATCTATCTATCTATCTCGTACAATAATAAAAATAGGGGTTGATCGTAGTGGGGGGAAAATTAGGGGTTGTATGTAGTCTTGGATGCTGTATCATAAATTTGGGGTTTGAAAAATAGTAGCCGATTCTCAGACTTACTGAATATGCATAAAAATTTCATAAGAATCGGTCGAGCCGTTTCGGAGGAGTATGGGAACGAACTTTGTGACACGAGAATATTATATATATATATGTAATTATGGTTATGACATTGTGAGAGGGAGCATTGGGAGCAATACAACATAATGATGGCTTCTCTAATGTACAACTGTAAACTAGAAAAATATTGTTAGGTTAGGTTTTATGTTTGATAGTTTGGGGAGGTGAGTTCAAGTATTACGAAACGAATTTGGGGGGGTTGTTTGTAAAACGTTACGATGCGGGGCGGGGATTGAATTTGAATTAAATTTAAATTAAATTAAAGTTTAAATTAAATTTCGACTTTCCAGAACTTTACCCCACATTACACCACCATTTTTAGGTCTAAAGAGTTACTGGTGGTGGTCACGGGGTCACGAAACGTTTTACTATTGGGTACAGAAAAATGTTACGGCGCGTTACATGGGGGAGGGGAGTCAATAATCTCCAAAAATTGCGTGACGTAATACTTGAACGCTCCCTTAAACAGTATTCGTCAGAAATCCTCTAACACAATAAGTTCTTACATTAGTCTGTCCCCATCCAACATATGTAACAGGAGCTCTATCTGGCACCATATTTCCTTGCTGAGGAATAAAGGCCAGAGAGATTTGATTGCTTAGCGTCACACGACGAGACAGAAACAATATTCCAATGTCGTTATTCCGTATTGGTATATTATAATTTTCGTGAATTACAAATTTCGATACACTCACTACTGTTCCACCTGAAACATGTTTTAAATGAAACAATATATTTTTTAATCGGAGGGCTATCGCCAAGTATAATTCCAATATGTCAAATCTAATAAGCTTTTGAGAAGTCACACTTAGCGCATAATCTCGACTCTCAATTTTAGGAAGCATCTTTTAGCTTTTTATTCAAATACCCTTTAATAGTTCAGTTCACCGTTCTTAAAACACCAAAGTGAGAGTTGAAAAAATGGTACACTGATTTCAAATACATGTCAACTGAAAATGAAACAAAATAAAGATAAATTACAAATATTTAGGTACACCTACTCGTATATTATACATTTCCGATCCAGGAATGCGCTTTTTTACCAATTTTAATTAAACTTTGATCGTTCCCCTATATGCCAATACCTAGATTCATGCCAATTGTTAGTTTCCGCGAAATACTTACCTACACTTATCAAATTGATTACAAGTGATTAACAATTTAAATAGATAACAATCGAACTTAAATATAATCCACGGCCATCAATAACATATATATACATACATCAACATGGTAATATTATTTTTTTTTTTAAATTGATGAATAAATAAAATCTGCTTTATAATAGTTTTTTCAGAAGTAACATAATTTGAGTATATTAATTACCTGAACCTTGCATTGTAGACCCTAATCGTACACTCAACTGCGAAGGTCTCAGCATTTGACCATTTCTGAAATACATACATTCGATTATAAATATATCGATTCATTCGTTGAGATATTTAAACTATAAACAGGCTCTTGAAAAAATATTCTTTGTTTTGTATTTCTAAAAAAAAAAAAAAAAAAAAAAAAAAAAAAAATAAAAAAAAAAAAAAAAAAAAAAAACCCAAAACAAAAAAAAAAAAAAAAAAAAAAAAAAAAAAAAAAAAACACCCCCCCCCCCCCCACAACCAAAAAAAAAAAAAAAAAAAAAAAAAAAAAAAAAAAAATTTTCCCCCCCCCCCCCCCAAAAAGGGGGCCCCATTTTTTTTTCCCCCCCCCCCGGGTTTTTTATTTAATTTTTTTTTTTTTTTGGGGGGGGGGGGGGGGGGGGGTGAAGGGGGGGGGGGGGGGGGGAAAAAAAAACCGGCGCCCCCCACCCCCGGGCCTGGCGGGTGTCTTTTTTCCTTTTCTTCCCCCCAAGATTTTGTTAAAAAAACCTTTTTTTTTTTTTAAATATATTCTTTATTTTATTCCTAGAACAAAATCTGATAAGAAATCTAATCTTTTTAATCCAATACACAATTCCAATAATTTTTTATAGTTTATATCTAATTCCTGTAAATGTTATCAGCAAAAGTGTTTAATTTTCAGTATTATGATAATGATATAAGACTAATACTTCTTTATGATTTTCAAATTTTAATCGTTTTGATAGTAAAACGAGGATAACCAGAGGTCCGGTGTCTCTCAGTTTTCGAAACACATATAACTATGTATAACACGCTATTTTCACGGATAGAATAATATTCAGGTTAAATCTTAGTAAATGTTAAAAGGCGGTTAAATCCTTGCTTTCGATTTCATCAGTTGTTTCATTGATGATAACGTTTTTTGGATATGGTGTTCAAACGCCTGTCTCCAGGGGTGAGAGTCGCATACTTAGCCGCTAGGCTGACGCTGCTCTATTTTTGTCTACTTACTGAGCAAAAAAGCAGTGGGCCGAAGTGAGAACATGTGAAGTGGACAGGAGTGAACCGCCACATGTCAAACCACCGTTCAGAAGAACCTGAAATAATAATTTGTGTAAGTGTAAATGTAGGTACGAGCCAAATTAATTCTGCTCATGGTTCTAATAAAAAGCGACGGGTCTGTTAAATTTCATTTAGAGTTAGGCTTACTCCGCAACTTCATAGCGATTTCATTGTTAAGCTTTCTCTCAGCTCCCAATGGTCGTCAACTCTCATACGGGTAATTTAATTTTAATTTTTTGTACCTGTATTACAATTTTCCTTCACTTACGAGTAAATTACCCTTATCGTACGTCCAAGGTGCTATCAGAGGCATTTTGGCAAGGCAATTTCTATCTTTAGTGTAACTATTATAATTCGATTCCATTTTGTTTTTTTTTGTAGCATAGTTAAACTTAACAAGGTTGCTACTATTCCACTTAGAATCTTTCTCTAGTATCGTTTCAATTTATCTACTTCAGATGGAGACATGTTACTAAAATGCTAACACAAAATATAACCTTTCAGCACTATCTATATCTAAATCTCATGAAAGGTTCCCGGACCGCATCCTTTGAAACTTAATATTGATAGCAGCGATAGTGTTATCAGTTATTAGAATAAATGTTGTATGCAAAGTTTAACATAAAAATAATATATTTATTTACCAAAACGGTAGCTGGTGGAAAGTACTGGCTTACTCTTTCTATAAATCGAGATTGTGCATCAGCTATTTCAATTGTTTTCGTATTATTTTGTCTGCTCTATGAAGAGTCTACTTTTATATCCACTGGATATTTTGCAAACCACTACCTGATCCTGAATCCTCTCTAACCCGGCTTTGTATGTACCTACTACCCGAGTTTTAGTGATTAATTCTCACCCAGTCTCTCAATACCAGAGATTCTGGGATACCAAAAAAGGCCTATGTCGTAACCCACAGTTACCCCACACTACGAGCTGTCAACCGCCGTTGCTGCTTCCATAACATAATTTTATAACAGTGTTTGGGTTGGTTGTTACAGGTTGGTAATCTATATGCATATGTATGAATTAAAAGTCAGCCTCATAGGCGTTTCGAAAAGTTGCACGTGGAGAAAGATCACCTACAAATTTAGTTTTTATTTTGTTAATAATCCTAGTTTTGCTCCAATTGACATTTGATGCGTTTTTAATTTTAGTATTACGTTCACAGAAAAAACTTCAAATATATACAGTGAAATTAGTCTCGAGAAATTTTTGCATATGTAGTGGTGTGTATATTACTCAGATCTTAGAGCGCGTTTCCACTATATCGTTCTGGCCTATACAAAAATGTTTCGATATCCTAACATTACTATTTAATATTATACTTATCCCTAGCAACACTCTGATTTTTTGTTATCAATAAAAACAAGTTTTTATTTAAAAAAAAGGTTTTGACTTTATAAAAAAAGGTGTGTGCGCGATTCACACACGATAGAAGTGAAACTTCAAAGAGGAGAGACCGATATATATTTTTTTTTCCTTTCATCTAGGTTTTTAAAACTCCGGGGGTCTACGGGGGGTCAAAATTTATTTTTGGCCTAGGACGCACCGTTTCCGAGATATTTCAATCTAAAGCAAAAAATCGTCACTTGATAGTGGAAAGTGGAAACACGCACAAAACCAGAATAAACCAGTTTACGCTGTCCGCAGGTGCCACGTGCAGTCCGGCGTCAGTCGCTTGGTACTGTTAGAACATAAAGCACACATTTCATTCAAAAATTATAATTATTACGTTAATTGTTAAATTTTGTATTTGTTGATTGTTGTTATTGTTTGTTATTATTGTTATAATATTTGTTGAAGTGTTTAATTTGTGTGTAAGTGTTGCAACTTTATATTGTTAATTAAAAATGGCTCCAGTGTTAAAACATGGTCGAGGCAAGCCTTTGACTTCTCAAACTAAAGAAGTTTTGTACTGTTTGTACAAATATTTCGAAAATGAGTGTAATAACAACCCGAGCAGTATTATGACTCCCACTCAATTAGTTGCTAAATCAACGGGAATTTCAATAGCATCCGTCAGAAAGGTAGTATCAGAAAGCAAATGTCGACCTTCAGATCAGGAAGTAACATTTAAATCTCCTAAAAAGAAACCGAATCGTAAACCTACAATAGTAATCGATAACTTTGATCAGCAAGTTATCAGAAGAACAATTCATGACTTCCACATCACAAATAAAGAAATTCCCACTTTGAAAACTTTGCACGCAAAATTAAAAGAAGATATCGATTATAAAGGTTGTGTCAGCACGTTACGAAAACACGTCATGTCATTAGGTTTTAATTGGAAGCAAACAGAAGATAACCGGAAACTTCTTATGGAAAAACACGAAATTAGATACTTGCGAATTAATTATTTGATGAAAATTGCTGAATATCGTGAACAACGCCGACCAATTGTTTACACCGACGAAACATATATACATACATCACATACCCTCTCGAAATCTTGGTCAGATGGAAGCACTTCAGGTTTGAAGCAACATATATCGAAAGGCAACCGCTTAATCATTGTTCATGCCGGTGGTATGGATGGCTTTATACCAAATGCATTGCTTATGTTTAAAGCCAACCAAAAAAGTGGAGATTACCACGACAATATGAACTATGACAACTATTCAAGGTGGATTCAAACTCAATTAATACCCAACTTACAACCAAATAGTGTTGTTGTTGTTGACAACGCACCATATCATAACTCAATACAAAATCCTGCACCGAATAGTAATTCTAGAAAACAGCAAATGATTGACTGGCTGACATTGCGAAACATTGAGCATTCATCCACGTTGCTTAAGCCTCAATTATATGAACTGATTCTGCAAAACAAGGCGAGATTTGTAGAGTACAAGATAGACGAAATATTACGACAGCACGGTCATACTGTGCTGCGTTTACCACCATACCATCCGGAGTTTAATCCTATAGAAAATATATGGGGGGATAGTGAAAACATATGTCGCAAAAAGAATGTCGCAATGAATATGAAGGTTATAATGTCATTAGCTGAAGAAAAAATGAACGCCATAACTGTAGAGGAATGGAGAAAAGTTTGTCTGCATGCTATTGAGGAGGAAAACAAATATCAGGGTAGAGACGCAGCTTTAGACACAATATCAGAACGAATCATAATTAATTTAAATAATTCATCTGATGAAAGCGAGGATGGGGATGATTGTGATATGCCTGGGGTTGATGAATTATTAGAATAAAACATTTATGGCCGGAGAACACCTAATTCATACACGTCTTCACTGAAGTGAAAACCGGCATTCACTGCTTGTAATATTTGGAACTGGCTTATCTGCCTCATACAGTTCCATAGATTACAATGCAGTGGATACACATTTTCACGTCCGTATTAGTACGTAGTGCGTATGCGTAGACGTGTACGCATTTGGTGTGCTCCAGCCACAAACGTATATTACCTTTAAAAAAATAAAAACTAAAAATAAAATGTTGTTTTTTTTATTTGCTGACCATACACTACTACAAACGCAAAAATTTCTCCAAGCTAATTTACCTGTAAACGTATTATTTTACGATTTTGAAAATTGTTTCACCGGTCTGAGACAGTTTATGCAAAGAGTAAAGATTACAGGTAAATTAGCTTGAGAAATTTTTGCGTTTGTAGTAGTGTATGGTCAGCAACAAAAAAAAACAACATTTTATTTTTAGTTTTTATTTTTTTAAAGGTAATATACGTTTGTGGCTGGAGCACACCAAATGCGTACACGTCTACGCATACGCACTACGTACTAATACGGACGTGAAAATGTGTATCCACTGCATTGTAATCTATGGAACTGTATGAGGCAGATAAGCCAGTTCCAAATATTACAAGCAGTGAATGCCGGTTTTCACTTCAGTGAAGACGTGTATGAATTAGGTGTTCTCCGGCCATAAATGTTTTATTCTAATAATTCATCAACCCCAGGCATATCACAATCATCCCCATCCTCGCTTTCATCAGATGAATTATTTAAACTAATTATGATTCGTTCTGATATTGTGTCTAAAGCTGCGTCTCTACCCTGATATTTGTTTTCCTCCTCAATAGCATGCAGACAAACTTTCTCCATTCCTCTACAGTTATGGCGTTCATTTTTTCTTCAGCTAATGACATTATAACCTTCATATTCATTGCGACATTCTTTTTGCGACATATGTTTTCACTATCCCCCATATATTTTCTATAGGATTAAACTCCGGATGGTATGGTGGTAAACGCAGCACAGTATGACCGTGCTGTCGTAATATTTCGTCTATCTTGTACTCTACAAATCTCGCCTTGTTTTGCAGAATCAGTTCATATAATTGAGGCTTAAGCAACGTGGATGAATGCTCAATGTTTCGCAATGTCAGCCAGTCAATCATTTGCTGTTTTCTAGAATTACTATTCGGTGCAGGATTTTGTATTGAGTTATGATATGGTGCGTTGTCAACAACAACAACACTATTTGGTTGTAAGTTGGGTATTAATTGAGTTTGAATCCACCTTGAATAGTTGTCATAGTTCATATTGTCGTGGTAATCTCCACTTTTTTTGGTTGGCTTTAAACATAAGCAATGCATTTGGTATAAAGCCATCCATACCACCGGCATGAACAATGATTAAGCGGTTGCCTTTCGATATATGTTGCTTCAAACCTGAAGTGCTTCCATCTGACCAAGATTTCGAGAGGGTATGTGATGTATGTATATATGTTTCGTCGGTGTAAACAATTGGTCGGCGTTGTTCACGATATTCAGCAATTTTCATCAAATAATTAATTCGCAAGTATCTAATTTCGTGTTTTTCCATAAGAAGTTTCCGGTTATCTTCTGTTTGCTTCCAATTAAAACCTAATGACATGACGTGTTTTCGTAACGTGCTGACACAACCTTTATAATCGATATCTTCTTTTAATTTTGCGTGCAAAGTTTTCAAAGTGGGAATTTCTTTATTTGTGATGTGGAAGTCATGAATTGTTCTTCTGATAACTTGCTGATCAAAGTTATCGATTACTATTGTAGGTTTACGATTCGGTTTCTTTTTAGGAGATTTAAATGTTACTTCCTGATCTGAAGGTCGACATTTGCTTTCTGATACTACCTTTCTGACGGATGCTATTGAAATTCCCGTTGATTTAGCAACTAATTGAGTGGGAGTCATAATACTGCTCGGGTTGTTATTACACTCATTTTCAAAATATTTGTACAAACAGTACAAAACTTCTTTAGTTTGAGAAGTCAAAGGCTTGCCTCGACCATGTTTTAACACTGGAGCCATTTTTAATTAACAATATAAAGTTGCAACACTTACACACAAATTAAACACTTCAACAAATATTATAACAATAATAACAAACAATAACAACAATCAACAAATACAAAATTTAACAATTAACGTAATAATTATAATTTTTGAATGAAATGTGTGCTTTATGTTCTAACAGTACCAAGCGACTGACGCCGGACTGCACGTGGCACCTGCGGACAGCGTAAACTGGTTTATTCTGGTTTTGTGCGTGTTTCCACTTTCCACTATCAAGTGACGATTTTTTGCTTTAGATTGAAATATCTCGGAAACGGTGCGTCCTAGGCCAAAAATAAATTTTGACCCCCCGTAGACCCCCGGAGTTTTAAAAACCTAGATGAAAGGAAAAAAAATATATATCGGTCTCTCCTCTTTGAAGTTTCACTTCTATCGTGTGTGAATCGCGCACACACCTTTTTTTATAAAGTCAAAACCTTTTTTTTAAATAAAAACTTGTTTTTATTGATAACAAAAATCAGAGTGTTGCTAGGGATAAGTATAATATTAAATAGTAATGTTAGGATATCGAAACATTTTTGTATAGGCCAGAACGATATAGTGGAAACGCGCTCTAAGATCTGAGTAATATACACACCACTACATATGCAAAAATTTCTCGAGACTAATTTCACTGTACTGCCTTGTGATTCGGTAACTCTCTTTTCGAACTCTCACAGCGCTCAAATCAGTCGTGAAGCAGTCATATTATGATTTGGCATTCTGATAAGGAGGGAGCTTGTAGTTTATTGTTACAGCTGAGAAATATGAGTTACAGTGACATATTGAATTGTGATGTATAGTTCCCGTGTGAATGAAAGCGCGCAGCTGCAAGTAGGTACTATAATACGGCAAATTTCTACCTGCACTGTATATGGATATTTTTCTATATTAACTGGTTGTCCTCCGATAATCCTATGGTTAGTTGATAGAGTGTCATTTAATTTGGTCAAGTCAACGATTTGAAGCTCCTCTGAATAGTCCTGTGCTTGTGCTGTTCGGAGGAATAATTTTAAATAATTATTACTTTAGGACATACACATGACATTACAGAAATATCTAATTTACAAAAGATATAAGATAGCATCACGAAATAGAACAAACTTTTAATTCTATAAATTATATAATTATTCAAGGAGTAATGAACCTATAAAATAACTAAATAATATTTATGTAACCAATTTTATACTGGGAGAAATCAAAAGACCAACACAGAAACCAGTTACAATCTTGCCATTTTTGGTAAAGGACCGGCTGGAGTATGTATGTCATTCGGCTGGTGAATAGTGAGTCGCAAAATATATCGGTTTTTTGTATTTTAAAATCCTATAAGCGTTGAAAAAATTATGTTTTCTAAGGAGATTCGGCCATAGATAGTTTTGAGACTGACAATTTACAGCGGAGATATAATCAAAGACAAAATGCACTCTATTCCGCTTAAACTCTAATGGGACGGATGTCTGAGATGACCTTAGTATCACGAGAGCGATTATTATCATTAATAAAATCTTAGAAATTTCGATAACGTTTTATTTTTTTACGCACCCAAGCGAGGCGAAATTTAGGTACCTATTCAAGATGCTTGCGCGTAAAGCAATGATGAAGCTATTTTTTTAGCTATTAGCTATTATTATTATCATTTACGAGAAATAAAAGTAAATGTAAACATTTAAAAAATCTATGAATGGTTGAAGTACTTCTTACCGAAGTAAACCGATTTAAAAAAAACACAAACGAATAGTAAAGAATGAGACTAAATAACGTTTTTCATACGTCGTAGTAATACCGTACGAATATAGTTTTTACAAACGATTAGTATGTACTAGTAAAAAAATTGTAAATTATTTTTGCTTTTGTCGAGCAATCGGTCTTAGGATCCTTTAATTAAATAAACATAGATTAAGTGATATTTAATAAATAAATAAATTACTCACACAGGCCAAATAAGATTAATATAAAATATATACACAACATTTTGGCTCACCACTCAACAAGTACTAATACAAAGGAGTATCTAGGTACTAAATATATCAGTCATCGATGTTATCAATGATAAGATACAACGTATTGGTCAATATGACAATCTCTTAAGAATTAGCTTTTACATTTGAGAAATTATTTGTTTACCGACATAAAAAGATAAATTAGGTTGAGGAATTAATTTGAATATATAATGTCCAAACTATTGCTTTTATACAGGGGCGGACCTACTTAAGGGCTTTTAGGGCTGCAGCCCAGGGCCCCGTGGATACAAAGGGCCCCCAGTCCCCACTGAAAACAATGGGCGATATTTTAAATTAAAAAAAGATATGAAATTTTAAAATATCCAATCCTTATCTTAAACCTTATGTTGGAATCCCTGAGATCAATCAACCAATGTTCGATCCGCGTCTATCGAATGGAACGGGGAATTCCCCGTCGCTTGCTTTCGCTCGGTATATTTTTTCGCGTGTGCGTCTATTATGGGTAAAGTGACCATTTATTATTTGACACAAAACGGGACATAGATTTAATTTAGGTCAAATAACAAGTAGTCAATGAAAAAAAATTTTTTTTTAAGCTATTTATTTAGAAAACGTTTCTGGCATAAAAGTTACGAATCACAAATACACAAATCTTCACCATTCGCACTTTATGTGTTTTATCTTTTAAAACTGAAATTTTCGGCTCACTTACGTATATACCCTGGGAATACTCTTGAACAATGTTCGAGAACTTTCTAAATACCAATTAAGTTGTTGTTATTTTATTCTTATCGCACAATTCTAGAACGTACGTAGTCTTAATCGCTCCGGTCTTGTCGTACGGCGTTTTAGAATGTTTACTCTGGCTTCGAGAAGGTCTTCTTCACTTCGCTAAGATCTGCCGTCTCTTTCACTTATCATTCCGTCCTTGTCTCACACCTACAAGTTAACTCTATAATATTCCTTTATCAAAGGGATATAACCAATCCTGAAAACTGTACCAATTAACTACACTTGCTCTGAAACAGCCTGACAAAATGTTTCAGTCTCAACTCTCAAGTTACAATTTTCTAATATGTCATAAACCTCCTGAAATGGTCAGAAATCACGTTTTGCTTGCCACGTCGAGCAAGTCTTTAACTTGTGGAAAAATGAAGATAAATTACAGTCAAGCTATCTTCTAAACAATATTAACAAATAACGAAAAAATATTACTAATTAATGAAGGTCTTAAAGACGTAAAGAAACTAAAACGATTTTATACATTTGATATTGCATCCAGAAGTTAATTGTCGGCACTCGGCCCACGCTTAGTTTAAAAATATGAAAGGTCATAGACCTTCCATATAAATACTTGCACACATTAAGTTATTTTTACCACGGTATATCGTGCCGGACTTATTCTCGGATGCGGGTGGGCCTTTGACCTTTACCTTTAGATTCACAATCGAGATTTGGCACTAAGCAAGGCAAATCCTATATGTTTTGGCATAACGTATTTAGGTAACAGATGATTTCGTATATAAAACCGGAAGTATTAAGTTCTTTCTATAATTAATTAATCAACAGTCGTATCTATATCGGTGTCCATAGCATGAATAATTTATCTAGCGCTAACATACATATATATGATACATAAATAATATACTGAACACTTGTAATTCCCCTAATCAAGATCTTTATTATTATTTACAGCTATTTTAAAGTTTTATTATTATTGTCTAATATTTTTTTTTACATATGACTCATAATTGTAATTGTAACCTCTATTTCTACCCTTTGTTGTTGTGTTTGACAAATTTGCACGCCATTATGTGTGGCAGAATATGCGTGCGAACTTTAGATTATACCACCAAAACAACCATTTACTTACCAATCTTAATGTGTATTATTAGTTTAGATGAAAAACCAATCATATTTTTTTAAGAATGTACTAGAATGTATAGTACTATACGAACGTTACCTACTTCGATAGGAGTATGAACTGAACTGTGATGGCGTTGGTAATTGGTATAAAGATCCAAAAACCGAAACGCGAAGTCGGCCGAGGAAAGTTTTTATTAATCATTCTCGGATATAATACTGTTTCCAATAATAGTTAACAATTAACAAAAAATATTAACGTCAAGCTTTAACGACTACGGGGCTTATAATTTTCCTGTTATAATGACCCAGATTCATGTATGTAACGAGTAGTTACTGGGAATTAAAGTTGAACAAGTAATCCTTGGATAGTCCTACGCAGCTTGTTTGTGGGCGATCTGACATCATTTTTATTCTAGCCTTATATGGTGCGATCGCGACGGCTGCCTGCTTATGACACAATATTGTGCTAATTTATTCGGAACAAATTTACATTAAGTAAAACATGTAACATATTCGTGAAATGTATTATCACTTTTAACTAGGTACTGAAGTAACTGAAAAAATTTAAAACGTCGCCTCAACACTTATAGATAAGTGGACTCTATAGATCTCGTAAGAATTTTATTAGTTCTGTTCTGGGTAGAAGATAATATTGACATTTTATCTATACAAGACCTATAAACAGTTTGTATTTGCATTCAATTTATTGGCCGGCAGTTAAAGTTAACTTAAAATTTATCAAGTTTCTTAGCCTTAAATTAATTTTCAAATATATGAGACAATTTCTTAAACATGGACCAAAAATACATTTTTATCAATAATTATTTTGCTTTATTTATTAACAGCATCTTTGAGCGTACCTATGATTTAATAATTTATGTGCCTCGGTGAACTCGCCATAATCATCACCAATAATAAAATTTTATACTATTTCATCGGACGCCTTTTTATAATCGACCATCAGCTAATTACTATAATATTCTTGTATTTTAATCAACGCTTGGACCTGATTGGTTTAGGTATTTTTGAATGCAGACCAAAAGCCGTGATCCACTATTTATTGAACATCTTTGTAGTTTTAAATATTCATCCGATATTATATTCTAACCATAGTAAATTTCAAGATAATTATTTTAAGAGACAAATAAACAAGTTAAATTCTTGTCACAGATGTGTGTTATTGTTATTAGTATGTAATATAATTGAAGTAGAATTACTAGTACAAGGAAATTTAGGAGAGAAACACAATATAAATCATATTCTTTTATTCACGTTTGGTGCGGAATGATTGAAAATAAATTAGTACTCTTCAGCACCCTCGCCTTCTCCCTCAGCAGAGTCCATACCGACCTCTTCGTAGTCCTTCTCAAGAGCTGCCAAGTCCTCACGGGCCTCGGAGAACTCTCCCTCCTCCATACCCTCACCGACGTACCAGTGGACGAAAGCACGCTTGGCGTACATAAGGTCGAACTTGTGGTCCAAACGAGCCCAAGCCTCAGCGATGGCAGTGGTGTTAGACAACATGCACACGGCACGCTGTACCTTGGCCAAGTCACCACCAGGAACAACAGTGGGTGGCTGGTAGTTAATACCGACCTTGAAACCGGTAGGACACCAGTCTACAAACTGAATGGTGCGCTTGGTCTTGATGGTAGCAATGGCAGCGTTTACGTCCTTAGGCACGACGTCACCACGGTACAACATGCAGCAAGCCATGTATTTGCCGTGACGGGGGTCGCATTTTACCATCTGGTTTGCGGGCTCAAAGCAAGCATTGGTGATTTCAGCAACCGACAACTGTTCGTGGTACGCCTTCTCAGCAGAGATGACTGGGGCGTAGGTGACCAACGGGAAGTGGATACGTGGGTAGGGGACCAAGTTGGTCTGGAACTCGGTAAGATCGACGTTGAGTGCGCCGTCGAAACGCAGGGAGGCCGTAATTGAAGAAACGATTTGACCGATAAGCCTGTTCAGGTTAGTGTATGTTGGGCGTTCAATATCCAAGTTGCGTCTGCAGATGTCGTAGATAGCTTCATTGTCGACCATGAAGGCACAGTCGGAGTGCTCCAGGGTGGTGTGGGTGGTGAGGATGGAGTTGTAGGGTTCAACAACAGCAGTGGAGACTTGGGGAGCTGGGTAGATAGCGAACTCAAGCTTGGACTTCTTTCCGTAGTCCACTGAGAGACGTTCCATAAGAAGAGATGTGAAACCAGATCCAGTGCCTCCTCCGAATGAGTGGAAGATAAGGAAACCCTGAAGACCAGTGCACTGGTCAGCAAGCTTGCGGATTCTGTCAAGGACTAGGTCGACGATTTCCTTTCCGATTGTGTAGTGACCACGCGCGTAGTTGTTGGCAGCATCTTCCTTACCAGTGATAAGTTGTTCTGGATGAAACAACTGTCTGTATGTGCCTGTGCGAACCTCATCTGTAAAGAAGAAATAATATAGAATTTATACATCACTCTCAATAAAAATAAAAAAAAACTGTTGAAATCATATGAAAAATTATGATTTTTTACAACACTCACCAACTACTGTAGGCTCCAAGTCAACAAACACAGCCCTGGGGACGTGCTTGCCGGCTCCAGTCTCACTGAAGAAAGTGTTGAAAGAGTCATCACCACCACCAATGGTTTTGTCTGTGGGCATCTGACCATCAGGCTGGATGCCATGCTCAAGGCAATACAGCTCCCAGCAGGCATTACCGATCTGGACTCCCGCTTGACCAACGTGGACTGAGATACATTCACGCTGTGGACAAAAAAAAAATAGTTATATTTGAACTATTCTTATAAACCTATGGGTTTAAACAATTTTAATTGCGAAAAAAACCAGGTATAAATTATTATAATCAAAGTAATAGGTTGCTGCTAGTTAAATAACCTCATTTTAGGTGAAACGCCCTGTAAGGGCCTAATTGTTACTACTAAAGTACACAGTACACCAGTTACAAGTACATACTTCATGAAAGGTACTTTTTTATTCATAAGTTTAAAACCCAGATGAAAGTTAGGTGAAAGTTATTGTTCGCATCTACGATCGTAAGACTTTCGTGGCAAAACGTCTTCTACGTAGACACGATGTATATTCCAGTAATGAGAATAAAATATTGAATAAGGCTAGCTGCTCAACCGCCGGCAAATATTAATCAATAACTTATCAATGACGTCACTTCTAGTTCCTTGGCAATTCGGCCTCCATTTAGGTCAAACACGTCATCTTGTCGCCAATATATGAAGACTAAATTGTGAAATCTTTATATAAATTGAGGAAGTCTGGAACTAGACAGATAATGGAATGGGCCTACTTACATCTCTTAAAAATGGACGAGAAGAATTAGATAAATGAGTAAAAAAATTAAGGGATATTATTCTATTTATAGAAGTGTCATTACTGGAACTTGGAAGACCGAAAAGTATTGGCGAGGTGGAGTGAGATTAAACAATAGAATATTCAATTTTCAAAGAAAGAATGCCACACCCGGCCTCGTGTAAACGCCGACAAGATGGCGCATCCACCCGGCACTTTAGCATCATATAGATTAGAATTCACAACGACTAGATAACAAGTATAATATATAATAAAGAAACTCACCATATTGAAGTAGTTTGCTTGAACTAACGTAGAAATAAATTATTTAAACAAATGTCAGTCGACGTTCAGCGGGACCAGTTAAGTGGCTTGCCGAACGGTTAATAACGTTGAATTTTCCGTTACGGGAGCTTATATAGAACCGGTTTAGCGGGGGTAGACGCTATAAATGCTCTACTCTGATTGGAGGCCGCAATGCCGCAGAGGCGTATCGACCAATACATTTCAAGCACACTATCTCACCATTGTAGGAATATGTGGGTTGGTGATTCATATTGTCCATAGTGATGCATTAAATTTTCGATAAAAACTTGAGTATGTCTTGTTATATTTAGATGAGCTTAAAAAAAGACAGTGAAAGCTTTGACTTCCGTATGACAAAATCCAGCACATTGTTGGCGAACGTTTACTTTATTAAAAGGGAGAACTTTACACGTTTTTTTTTAATCGGATTTTTTTTTTATTAATCACTTGGAAACATTAAAATATTAAAAAGTAAAAATAACCTAACAAACACGTTACCTTAACGTTAAATTATATTGAAAGATGAGTCCTAGGCAATTAGTTGATATCATCTTTAAAAATTGTATTTTAAGCCATAAATGGGGATTGCTCAAAGGAATATGTGTGATGAAAAGTAATACTAAAAATAATTAATTTCATAATGATTCCTTCAATAATTAGATATAATAAAGGATAATTTTAATGAATAAAAAATGTGTACGTCCTAAATATATATATAAGAATATTAGTTTACTGGGACACTTTAATTTTGTTGATTTTTAAACCTCAATTAAGTTTGAAAACATTTAAAGATTAATTAGCACATGATGTGTTCTCAAGGCAATTGAAATTTATTTTATTTTATTGAGTACTATCGATGAAGCCCATCTTTGGTACACCACTATAGAATGCTGTTAGTGTGAGTGAGTGCAGATGTTGAGAAAATCGATGAATAACATCCCCACACATACACATTTTGTAACCGTCTGGATTTATTTTATGTTTTTTTACTATTATTTAAAGATCTACTCAAAATGACAGGGAACTACGTCGTTAAAGGGGATTAAAACTCCAAGTATTTGTAAGTTTAACAGTCCAGATTTTATAACTAAGCTGAATTTGAATAGGTTAAAAATAAAAGTAGGCACAAAATAACGGTAGGTACAATTATATTATAGAGATCATAGGTGTCTGCTACCTTTTCGGCAGAATTTATGAATACCTTTTGAAGAAATCATTTTGAAAATAGGTTGTTAACTTGGCTAAGTTTTTGAACATATTTTATTCGCATATATTTTTATATCTACATATATATCTGTATCTCATACTTATTATTTTACTGAGTTGCACCCCATCTATTGGGGTAATTGGGTACTACAGTAAATTTAAGTGACCAATAAAGACAGTTTTCTAATACAGCAAAAGTGACATCTATTAAAAATGTTGTAAACTACTAAGAATGTAATGTGTATAAAGTTGTACCCATAACGGATCTATTTTTCTTAATCTTTATTTAAAAGTGAGTTTATAATAACATAATTTTATCTTATTGAATTTTTATTATATACTTGTTATACCCTACTATTTAAGTACATGGATACATAGCATAAATTTATTATTAAAGTAATATTTAACTTTAAATTTTCCCGCGTTAAGAATTTTGTAACAAGAGTGCTGTGTAAGATCATTGCGTTCGGCGTTAGCCCGCAAAATTAAAAATATCATTCCGCGCGCGATCGCTGTGAGTAGTTGTGCGTTCGACTCGACGTATTTGTTTAAAAATACGCAAAAATAAATTTACGACCTACATTTAGTGGAATAATATTGGTAATATAGTTTTACTATTAGTGTGTTTCAAGATACCTGATTGTGAATGTTGTGTGGATTGGAATTTGGTGAACGCGCAAAACTCGTAAGTTGTAAAAATTCGCGGATTTATGTTTTAATTTTATCTAATTATAGATCCACATTTACTAACCTGCGTAGCTATGGAATAAAAGTTAAAATAATTAATAAAACATTGGCTCCGTATTCATATTTCTATTAGTCGACAACATATAATGATCATGCAATTGATAGAGTAGATTATTTTTAATTTAATCCCTGTTTGTTTGTATTATCGCTATTACGGTACAATATAAATATAAAAGGCAATATAATATAGGCCATACATAGGCCTGTGATAAGTTTATGCTCACCGTGATCAGAAACAGTGACTCCAACTCGATTTTTTTACTCCTAATTGTTTAATTAAACTAAGAACGTGTGCGTAAAAACGTAATATACTTAACTTAGTTTTAAGGTAATAAAGTAACACGATGCTACTATACGGTTACTTGTAAGATTTTTACGATAAGAACAAAGTAGCGTAACCATTTAAGGCTGTTTGATCTCCGTTATTTGTCAAATATGGTGTGGCCTTAGGGTCTGCCAAGGAACCTTGTTTGAGCTAGATTGAAAGTAGGCTGTGTTCTGTGCATTGTACTATTATTTTAACTTTCTAATCATATTCAAGGAGCAATATCCTCCGATAAACTTGATATTTCTATTGGTATTATAATATTAAAAAATAAACAGCATGTAAAAAAACAAATAGTCTACACCGGACATTTCGTTTTTTTTTTCAGAATCCCGCATTCCAAACGGGGCATCAGGCCGAAATATTTCATTGTTTCCGTTTCAATAAATTGTAATAATAAAACTTGAAATTGATATTCTAATAAAACTTAATCAATGACCTTGAAATCATGTAAAAGTGTTAACAAAATAACCTTAAAATAATGACGCATTGTGGTTTTCGTCTTGCATTAAATAAACTCGAAAATAGTATGAGTATTCAGGGCAAGGTCTTAGATTGAATCTATAGGCGCACTAGCTTGCGACTTAACTATCGAGCTAAGACTAAGGGTGAGATCTATAGTGGACTTAGCTTTGCTCTGACTTAACTATCGAGCTAAGACACAGTCGGTATTATAGAGCAAACTACGATCTCTCCCTAGTGTTGGCTTAGCTTAATCTCAAGTCCACGAAATCGACGACTTACCAAAAACTTTGACTATAAGCCTAACAAAAATAATGGCCCAAAATTGCTTTACCATCATATTTATGTTTTTATTTTTGTCGGTTTTTAATGAACGGGTTGCCATTTGATGTATTTGGGAAAAAAGAATTTGAATTCAAAGAAATTATAAATGATCTTGATAAATACCTATGAAATGCATGAAATAAAATAATTACACATATTATGGATTTATTGTTTTATTTATATTATTTATGTAATTGTTCAAACCCAGAAAATCTTAAAAATAACTGGTGATTTGTAGTCAGGAGCCCTGGCAATTGGCAATTATAGTGACAACGAAATTCAAACTATAACCTAACCAAAACATTGCGATCCGTTTACGTAAAAAATTATTGTCATCTTTAAATAATTAATACATTTTCTAAAGGTTACTGTGAATTTTAGTTATGCAATAATAAAATAAATGAATACATAAATAACAATAAATTGAAGATATATGGACGTTTTAGATTTTTAAATATTTGTTATTGTTAATTTTTTAAAGGAAAAAAAAAGTAGCAGAAATGAAACAAATGAGCATTTCTGTCTAGGGTAGCTTAATCTCACCGTTAAAATGTCTATAAATACGAAATCATAGTTTAACCTTAGTGTAACTAAGCAAAGTTTTTCGTAAGGTAAGTTGAGCAAAGTCCAAGTGCGACTAAGATCTCACCCAAGTCGGTATTTATAGAGCAAACTACGAATCTCTCTAGTGTTGGTTAGCTTAATCTCAAGTCCACGAAATCACGACTTACCAAAAACTTTGACTATAAGCCTAACAAAAATAATGGCCCAAAATTTGCTTTACCATCATATCTTATGGTTTTTTTTTTTGTTAATGAACGGGTTGCCATTTTGTATCGGAGTTCATAGACTTTGGGAAAAATAGAATTTGAATTCAAAGAAATTATAAATGATCTTGATAAATACCTATGAAATGCATGAAATAAAATAATTACACATTATTATGGTATTTATTGTTGTTTATTTATATTATTTATGTAAGTTCAAACCCATTTTGAGAAATCTTAAAAATAACTGGTGTGATTTTGTAGTCACTGGCAGCCTGGCAATTGGCAATTATAGTGACAACGAAATTCAAATATAACCTAACCAAAACATTGCGATCCGTTTACGTAATAAAATATTGTCATCTTTAAATAATTAAACATTTTCTAAAGGTTACTCGTGAATTTGTTATTGCAATAATAAAATAAATGAAACAAAATAACAATAAATTGAAGAAATGTGTCGGTTTTAAAATTGTTTTAAAGGAAAAAAAAAGAGAGAAAGAAACAAATTTGATGAATTTTGTAGTGGGTTGTTAATCTCACCGTTAAAATGTCTATAAATACGAAAATAGTTTAACCTTAGTGACACAGAAGTTTTTCGTAAGGTAAGTGAGCAAAGGTGGTAGCCTTAGATTGAATCCTGGAATTGTGAGGTCATCGGTGAATAATTCCTCTTAAAACTTGATATAAAGGTTACCCTCAAAAACCTGTTGCGGTCATCCCACACTTTATGATACATTTTTGTATTCTATTACAAAAATTTCTTCGTCTTACTTAATTTTTTTGATTGTATATTCTTCATATTTCGATCTTTATAAATTAATTATCTATAACAATTGTAACTCTCCACTATTGTAATCTTACCCTACGGGTTAGTCTAGTGGTTGGGCATGCAATGCTTTAACTTTTGGTCGTTAATTCAAACTCCATCAACTAATGAATTATTCTTTCAGTTTGAGCAATTAACATTTGCTTGTAATAGAATAAAAACATCGTGTCACAGGCATATAAGGGTAATAGCATTGCTTGCCTACAGAAAAAAGTACGTGCCTACCAAAGTACACATGTCAGAAGTGAAACTTCTTTGGCAAACAAATTATTAAGTCTTGTTCATATTTATACAAATCTAAAACATTAGATTTCCTAGACTTAGAAGAAGAGAAAAAGGTAGATATGTTAGGAATTAAATTGTCATTAAAATATTTAAAAAAATACGAAAATTAACACAAATTATAAATTTAATTATTTTAATTTATTTCTTCGATAATAAAAACAAGTGGCATTTTAATTTACAATTCGTCATTTGAGATTTCAATAAATTATTTTGCATCAAATTTAAAATTCATATAAATGTTTGATAATTTCAGTTTAACAAATTTTAATTTTAAAAATAGAATTTCTATAAGATAATTCGCCCTTTCACTCTCTATCAATCGATCTCAATAGCTCTCTCCCTTTTCTTCGACAAAAACGCTGCACATTTTCGTGACGCTAATAATATTATTATTGCGTTTCATCCGTAAAAATGTTACCCTCATGCGCCTAAAGAAGTTTCACTTCAAAAATACGAATGAAACTGACAGAAGTGTGGCACATGTGCCAAATTACGGGACTTCATATAATGCAGTATATTACTTACATCAACAATATTTGCCAACTATATTTTTCTTAGATTTTTTGCCTAAAATGCATATACTATTTGTATTTAGAACAGACTAAATAATTGACAGTAAAGTTGTTCTTAGCTTTTTGTGTTTCAGACGTGACACAGTCCTTCCGATATGAATTGCCAAATGTTATTGGCATCAGAGTGAAACAGTTCTCTGAACTCATAGTACGAAAATAATAATCAAAGTCTCCATTATTTTTTGATCTCCGACTTTGATAAGTATTGCTTAAAACGTAACTGCAGTTTGATAATAAATATAGAAATCGCCAAAATCTTTCAGGTAAAAAGACAATAACTGTTAAAGTCTGCGTTTTAGAAAGAAATCATATCTATGCTTCTGGAGTAAACAAAAATCGCCTTTCATTCTGGGAACTAATGATTAATAACTATTTTTCAACTCCAATATAAAAACTAATTCAAACTACTAACACCTACTACAAATTAGTACCAATACAAATTATAAAACTAGGACTAAATACACAGCCTACTAGTTATATACTTTGCCCTTTCACAAGGTTTCTAACGCTTCTCAGACCCACATCAAAGTTTCTATGTAATTGAAAATTTTCGTGTAAACAGTAAGATGACATCAGCGATGCTATATTAAAACTTGGCGAACCGCCATAGCACTTTATCAATATGGATCATAGGCAATGGCGTTCTGAATAAACGTTCACTTTCGTTCAACGAAGGACCGAGTTGCAGAAGAATAAAAGAGTAAAAAAATCTATTATTAAGGGAAGAAACGTAAAACGTCCAAAAAATCACGTCGATTAATAAGTGAAAAATTACATATGGCCAATTTTAGCCAATTATTTCATGTAATAGCCAGTTTAAATTGTCCGTAAAATCGTTAGTGGGATCTGCTACTTTCAGGCGCTTTTTTTATATAATACTAGCTGACCCGGCAAACGTTGTTTTGCCATGTATATTATTTCTAGGAAACATTTGTTAGTTCAACAAAAGTAACTATCTACTATAATAAAAAATAGAGGTTGATCTTAGAGGGGTGAAAATTAAGAGTTGTATATATTTTTTAATGCCACAATAAAAAATAAAAATGTATCCAAGAAATAAAAGATTTTTCTTGGGGATAGATAGATAGTCCGATTCTCAGACTTACTGAATATTCATAAAAAAATTCATAAGAATCGGTCGAGCCGTTCCGGAGGAGTATGGGAACAAATATTGTGACACGAGGATTTTATATATTAGTTTTTTTTTGTAGGTTAAGTCATAAAGTTACTTAAAATTCTTTATATTCATTGCACTTGATGACGATGATGATGACTACTCTTCGCTTCAAATATTTCACCTTGGCCTTAGCCTTATTATAGACAAGTCCAGAATTTAGCAGAACGCTAGAAGGTCGAATATGTGTTTAGATTTTCCTTACAAGAACATTAATATAAGGTCAGGTCTTTTTAGAATACAATGAGTAATATTTCGTGCAACTGTCTCGGGATGACTGTCGTATTGTAGAAACGACAGAAATATCACGTAGTGGTCATATGTGGTAATGACGTTATCAAAGTGTTGTAATAGAAAATAAATAATTTAAAAATGCATTTCGAAAATGTTTGTTCTGTAGAGAAGTTCTTATAGAAAGGCCGGTTGCCGCAACGATGTCGGGTTAACTTGATTAAAATTAAAATCTCTTCTATGATATAATAATATGATTGGACAATTCACACCAATTGACCTAGTCCCATGCTAAGCTGGTGAAGCTTGTGTTATGGGTACTAGGCAACGGATATACATACATATTATAGATAGATAGACATATAAATACATATTTAAACACCCAAGACCTAAGCACAACACCAAATGCTCATCACATCGATGTTTGTCTCAGCCGGGATCGAACCCGGGACCCATGGATTCGCAGTCAGGGGTACTAACCACTAGACCTATACAATTAACAAAAAGAAAGTAGGTCTATCCTTTTCTTCGTTTTATCTTACCTAATGTCAGATGACGTGTCGGTGTCTGATACTTCTGGCTCACCTGCTTGCCAATTAGGTCTCATTATCTTTGAGGAAGTTGCTTCATAGACTATAGGTTATTTAGGCCAAGTTCGTATTATATCGCACTAAATTGTTTTCCATGGGATTTATTGATTAAATTATGTATAACGTTTGAATAATGCACGTAGATCATCGAAGTGTTAACGAATTTGATGCATCCAAAATTCTGTATTAGAATCTTCCTCCCAGTTTCATTAACACCTATTGGCACGGTGTAAGATAATATCGAGAAAAACAAAAGTTAAGAACGAAACATCAACGTAATATGTCGTGATTAAATTAAAGAATTTGTAGATCGAGCTTGATTTAAGTTTTTTTCAGAAGTTTACTAAATCCTAATTCTATCAACTTGACTAAATACCTTGGTTATAAGAATTAATAATTCGAAAGAGTTCGATGGATTCAAATCGAGAATTCGCGTTTTTTAGTCGTCAAAACCTGTTTGAGTCAGGCCTTGATGCAATCCTATATATTCATTACTGTTAATGGACACTTTTAATTAGCGAAATTAATGTATCGTGTATGAGATCACTTGTTTCGCTCAAATCATTTTGTTATTTTATATTCGGTTGCATTATTTTAGAGATTACTAGCTGATCCGGCAAACGTCGTTTTGCCATGTATATCATTTATAATAAAAAATAGGGGTTGATCGTAGAGGGGTGAAAATTAGGGGTTGTATGTATTTTTTGATGTTGTATCATAAAAAAATAAAAAATAAATAATTTATCTAAAAATAAAAAATAAAATTTAGGGGTGGACTACCCCTAACATTTAGGGGGATGAAAAATAAATGTTGGCCGATTCTCATAGATACCGGATAAGCATAAAATTTTTTATCAAAATCGGTCAAGCCGTTTCGGAGGAGTATGGCAACGAAAACTGTGACACGAGAATTTTATATATTAGATTAACAGCAAGATTGACATACAAATAAAATACAGCTACAATTTATTTCTGGGCAGTGTTGGCTTCAGCGTGCAACTCTAATCCCAGAGGTAGGTTATATGCACGGCACCAATGTCCGCATTATAACACTCGTCTTACGGTGAAGGAAATCATCGTGAGGAAACCAACAATGCATGGTACAGAAACCTAATCACCAGAAGCTATTTGAAAAGAAAAGCAAATGAACACGAAATAGATAAAGAAATCTGAGGCCCAAACCTAAAAGGTTTTTTGTTTATTATTATTTCAGTAATAACAATAATGTTGAGATCTTAAAATTTATTTAGCATACATTCATAGTTTATTGTTGACTTTACGTAGTAATATGTATAATATGTACACAGCTGGTTTAACTTAAGGTTACAAAATTACAAAATCTCATACAAACTAATCCTCCTTGAAACCGAGTGTGGGTGAAACAGATAATAAATCATGACAATATTTGAATGAATTAGAAAAAGACAAAAGACTTCCGCTGATGTATTTTTGTTTTGTTTCATGGTAATGTTACTTTGAACCAGTGACAACTGTGAATAAATTAATAATATTTTCTTTGGTACGATAAATTGAAAATACTCTGGACTCGATTCACGATACAAAATACCGAAATCGCTTCTAGAGTGTGTAAAATTAAAATTAATTATAAAAAGATTTCGACGAATGGATAATTTTATTGGAGTCATGTAAAAACATCCAATTAGGAAATATATAGAAACCGGTATTTTTCAAACTGAATTTCATTTCATATACATATTTAGATTTTAGATTTAGTTTTATCATCATCATTATTCATTTATTTATCAAATCTCTTCAGCAAAACGAAATTGTCGTAATCCTATCAGAATTAAAAGTAGTTTTTGTTATATCTGGATATCTGGGATTTCAATAGTTTCTTCGAGATAATCGCAAACATCAAACCAGGCCGTGACCAAC
Source organism: Pieris macdunnoughi (assembly GCA_905332375.1). NCBI lineage: Eukaryota > Metazoa > Arthropoda > Insecta > Lepidoptera > Pieridae > Pieris > Pieris macdunnoughi. The sequence continues at coordinate 3,443,801 of CAJOBZ010000061.1, forward strand.
TGAGGACCGGCGGTATCTCAAATTGAACTAGGTTTCTCAAATCTATTCTTACACGGAATTCAACCTTCAAACGTGTCTGGAACATTGTATTCAAAATAAATATCTTAAGATTCATATCCAAGTGAAAATGCTTGTTTCTTATTCTTCTTAATAAAGGGAAGAACAAGATTTATATTTGAGATAAAACAGTATCTGCAACGCTCGTTTATGTATTTAAAAGAACGTGTGTCCGAAAATATATAATCAAAGAAATGACCAATTAAATAACAATTGAATGTTCTGACCCTCTGTCATTTTGAGACGTGATAAAACTCTTTATTTTTTTGATGTTTATAGTACTTTAATCAGCTCCGGATTTAAGGGAGGACAACCGGGGCTACAGGCCCAAGAATAAGCTTTAATAAAAAAAGAATCTATACTAGGTTTCACAATAAATAATTTATTAGAAAAAATATTAAGGGATGGCACTTCGCACTTTTGTTGCCCCGAGGCCTAGAACCCTTTGAATCTGGCATTCATTAATAAGTCCTCTATTTAAACTAAGACTTATAGACGCTTATTTTCTGATATGAAAAAACATTTTCTGATATGAACAATTAACGATTCGTTTTTCGCTACTGAATTAGAAAACTGTTTACATACTGTTTTTCAAATGGGTCTTTTGCATGTCTTTCATAGTTTACGGCGCCAGTCGCCAGTTACAAAACCTTATGTGGGCGGATCAGCATCGCCCACGACTTGCGAACCACTGGACAAACGTCGGTTTAACGACGTCACCATGTATAGTTGTTTTACACCATTCCTTAGAAAGGTATTAAAATTCAAAATTCCAAGGTGAATTTGGAATTCCTATGAATAAATATTTTACATTTTATTTATTATCAAGCCTTTATACATATAAAGCATTAAAGCCTCTGCTAGCATTGGGTGGGAAGGGATACTAGGCGTTAACATGTCAAATGACGTTCGGACTAATCCTACAGCTGAGTTTCATCATCGGACGTCAAGGCAGAATAGAAAATACCATCCGTATCACCTCGACGTCCGTCGGTCCTCAGCATACCAAATCTTAAAAGGCCGGCAACGCGCTTGAGAGCCTTAACATCAGGTGAGCCTCCTGCCCGTTTGCCTCCTAAAACATAAAAAAAAAGTTTGTTACTTCTATATGATATCTACATTTATATACTTCTAATGCTATATGATAGATACGGGCTTGAAAAAGCTTATCACCAATTGAATAGTTATCGTTATTTTCGTGTAAGTACTTTACAAATAAGCGAATATAAAATGTGAAAATTAGGCTTGTGGTACTTTTCGGAAATTTGTTTTGTATTTCCTTTTGCTTATTATTATCACATATCATATTATGAAAACAGATCAACTTTATTTCCCGGTTTGATTATAAGTTACACCAGCAAAAAACTCTATCAAATATGTAAGAATTCATTAACATTATGTAATTTTAAACCCACGTAAAAACTATACGTCCTTGTCAACATAACACCTACTATAATTTACGGCAATCATTCAATCATACGGGGCGATTATCGACCTTAACACTAAAGACATTATACTTAGATTTCCGTGTTAAATTTTCCAAGCCATAACTGTTATGTGAATGCTGTTATACTTTTCCTTTAATTTACGGATTGGTTTAAGCCGATTATTTACAGGTACAAAACGATTGTAGGTACAATATCTTGCCTAAAGATCGTCATAAATCTTAATAAGGGACTATGTAGTGGACCTTGACATTTCAGTTTCGTAAATGTCAATGCACACACTAAGCCTAAGCTAGCCTGAAGGTTTTACTAGTTATTTTACTTCAAATAAAGGATAAGGAAAGAAAAATGGAAAAAACAAATCGCTAATCTAAAATTAAGTTATCGTGAGGAATGTATGACCACCACGAGTAACACGAGTCTCGTGAATCGTAATGTTCTCTTATGTGTATTTCGCTATACACAAAAGTAAAAAGAGGATGTATAAGGATGACGGCATTCTTCGATACTCATGGTAACCAACCTGATTTCTCAGTGTTGTTTGAAAAGAATGTCATGTCTGTGACCTCCGCTATACCTCCGATAACTTACAGTATAGTTATCATAAGTATAGATTTCTTTATTTAATATAATTTACTAGCAATATCTTTAACGTGAATGGCTTTACGTAATAATAATAATAAATAATAAAGCCCGTTTTATTTCCAATCATGACAAAAACAAATTATAATATACAGCTTATATTATTTTATTTTAATTTCTTTTTTCTTTTACTTGTTTGTCTATATCCTAGCTTCCTTCAGTACCGACACTCGGAACCCCTTCACGGGTAAAAGCCTCCTCCAGTTTTTCCAACTGACTCTGCCTATGGCTCTCTTTCTCCATTGGTTTCCTGCTATCGCTATGCGCTGGATGTTTAGAACATATTTTTGTTATTATTCTAGCCTCCCTAATTATTGTTTGTTAAATAGTTGATTGAATCCATCTTAGTGTCGTATTGAACACATAGTTGAAATTAATCCTTTGAAGTCATGTAAGATAAATCACAATCTTGCAAAAACAAAAACGATAATGCTGCACTTGACCCCCTTACCATATTTATAGCCCGTCGACCTTATGATGTCATTCCGTGATTTTACATTTCGCGTAAATGTAAAGGATTTTAAGAGCATTTACAACGAATCATGTTATTAAAAATAATTGGCGCCGATTTTTATGGCAATACGGAAATACCTTGTCAGCCAAAAGCCAGAATATCAATTGCATTATATCGGCTTTTAAGTTTTCAAGCTGTGTTAGTTGGTAAGCATCTGAAGCATTAGGTCGTGTGAACCCTGACACTCATGGATTTTACTTTTTAGTGCATAAATAAAAGTTAGAAATCGACGACATGTAACAAGCATAGATGGTTGATCACTTTCTTGTCTGTGTCGTGACATGAGTCCTCAGTCAACGAGTCAGCCATCGTGATGGATTATTACTCTCAAACGCTTGAACGACTGCCTTTAAAGAAATATTTATATATACCCTGATTGGTAACGGGATGTCAGCCATCGTCATTATCATCAATAGTCAAAGAACTGTGAATGCAATTAGTGAGCCATGGACAATAACAGCGGAAGAATCAGTTAGTGAATATTCAAATCAGTCCAGTGCCAATCTCAATTAAAAACCCATTACTAGTGTGACTCGTGAGTAGTTGTATCAAAGGTCTATTCATAAGATGACATCAGAACAAGTGTAATAGCAAAACGTGAACAAATGAATAAATAGAGAAACATATTCTGACAGAAAGGAATGGTGATCGTGTAGTTATAATACTCGGTTCAACCGCTTGGTCCCTAAGGTATTCACAATATTTAATACATTTGTAGCAAATGAGTCAGTTTTTCCATTACGAACGCCCAGTACAGTTCTAATAAAAACCTTCGAAATGACTTAATCGAGTAGTTTGGTAGCGATTCGGGATGGAAAATTTACATTATCAATGTTTTCTTTGTTAATAGTTCTTGATAAAAAAGCAAGAAAACAAAACCTTTATTACTCGTAAAAAAAGGATGTTTAGTTAGTTAAGAGCAAGTGCTTTGGCCCCTACACTAGAATTCCCTGTGTCGTGGGCAACTAGTCTCTTCCCTTTGATTAATGATTTTAGGTACATGACGTAATAATTTCTATATAATACTTACAATTTTATAATTCTGTAGCACAAGAACAATACTTTCCGTTTCAGCATAGGACAGTTTAAGAAGATTTTTCTTAAGATTGTTAGTGAATGTATAAAGTTTTGAATCGTTAGTGAAAATTTTCGTTTTAAAGAAAGTGGGAAGGAAGAAAAAGCGTTGGGCGAAGAAAGTGCGTTTCTTGGGTAGCTTATAATATGTAGGATTGCGTTGTGTGATGTGGTGTGGTCGGTGTTTGTTTCCTTAAAATTCGGCATATTGCTTATTACGTATTGAAATTACATATTGTTCGCTTTAGCGGTTTAAACACTTAATTGGCATATTACGATTAAGAACAGTTTAGTCTTGTGTGGTCGGACTGAGGGGCTTTGTTTAATTGCCCTGAATGAAACGGATGTATATGGTAGAAAGGGAAGGAGAATATGCAAAAATAAACGAATTCGCGTACAACGATGATGTCATGCTACGAAGCGGTCGAGGTTCTCAGATGAATCCTAAAGATCTTTAAACCTCTTAAGATTAAACCTCATGAAAACCGTTAGGAGAATTCGCAGATCTTATAATTTCCAAATAAGACAGACCCATCTCTGAATTATGACATTCCACTAATCTTAAGAGATATCTCTTAAGTATTTAAAACCGCTTCATAATGCCTATCTGATATTAACTAACTTATGTCTATATTTTCTAATTTTCAACTTTTATGAATCTGGCTATGGATGCTATTGGAGCCAGCTCTGCTGGGTCTAAGATGATGGCTTCAGTTAATACCTATGCACATGGTAGATGAATTGAGGTTCCCTTCTAGTTTTTTAAATAAAGTACCAATATTGTGACATAACTATTTCTATTCTTTTAAAAACATCATCCTACGTAAGTTTGTCACCAGCTGCGTTGGCGCATGAATGAATGACGTAATGACACCCACAGGCGGTATTGCAAAGCCTTTATTGGAAAGACATTTAGTCCACAAATAAATTATTTTTTATTGATTCATAATAATTTAAACTTTTCTAGGTTATAATTTGAAACTACCAAGAAACTAACATAACACATTATTTACGTTTTTCATTAAATTAGATGAAATATAAACATACGGCAAATTATAAACTTCTTCCTTTTAAGTCGGTTAAAAATAAGTATGATTACTAGTCGAGCTCCTTTATTTTTAGATAGACTTATGTTCATAGTAGTTAATGTTCATCAGTACATCTAATTTTAATTAACCGTCAAGTGACGAAATGGGAATAAATTAAACTAACCATATCTTTGATCTTGTTACCTTTTTAACCCATGGGTCATGTATATTTTTACTAACAAGGTTATTGTACGCGGCTTTCTTTGTATAGAATAAGTATATATATAAATATAAACGTCGGATAAATTTAAAATTATGTTAAATAATTGTAAATTTATAATAATACATAACTTTAATCCGGTAAAAAGTTTTTTCTTTAAATGTGTAAAGGTTATGTCAATCAAAGACAATACTATATATATATGTACCGCTCTTGATGTTTGGTTTATTTTTTGGAAATTGTTAAATCTTGCTTTTCATAGACATTTCAAATAAGGGGGTATTAAATGAATGCTAAATAATAATCAAGTAAGAGTTCGAGTACTATTTTAGTTAGTTTTAGTTTATATCAATAGTATGTTTCACTTTAAGATAATTAACGCACAATTTTTAACCTCACATAAATAATTTAATCATGCTACATACGTATAATTTGTATTTACAATTTTCTTAACTTACAAAGTAATAATAAAAATTATTAAAAAGTAAATTAAAACAAATTTAAAAAGTTTGGTCCCTGTGGCAGTGTACCTTTAACCCTGGCAGCATTTCCTCGCTGTATTGCGATACTTATTCGTTGAGCCAGGAAAGCATCAGCTCTGGGGTCTCCGGAATATAATATATAAAATATTAAAATACTGGTAGGATATATTTAATTTGATATTTTTTACGACGGAGCATCTGTTAGAATACCAATATTTAAAAACAAAGATAAATAAATACGGAGCTAGAAAATAACACATTTCGTAAGAATTGCAAATATTCGAAGATTTGATCAGCATTCGATTCAATTATGAAAAAGATATTGAGAAGTAGACTTTAAAGTTTAGGATTAAGGTTCAAATTTAAATGACAATTGAGATTACGCAAATGTTTATACATCGCTAAGGTGTTAATGTAATTCTGAAGCATTGGAATTGGTTTTTAAATAGTCTTGCCCCACTCTCAAATATCCATCACTAGCTGTGTCCTGTGGTTTCTTTCGTGTTAAATGGGTCGTGATGTTATATATATATTATGTTACCTTCTTTAATAAATGTTACTATTTTTTTATTATAATGAAGATGATGGTGAGCGTTATTTACTAAATTATGCAAATTTATGATAGATTGATTGATTGATAATAGATTTTTTTATGTTTTCATTTCAATTAAAAAGTTCTCTCAACTGTTTGTTACTACAAATATAAAAATATCCAATTTGGTACAATCGAAAGCCATGGCATAATTTTCGCCGATTCATTTTGATATATGTATATAGATAATACGGCTGTTTATTCAATCCATTATGGTAACACTAAGGCCGTTTCTCCACTGCTCCGGTCCGGCAAACGTTAATTACCGATCCGATTTAGAAACTCACAACAGTACTTACTTGCTTCTCCACTACTCCGGCATCCGGTTTTTAACGATCCGATAACTTGCTAGATCGGAACGCGGTGTTTTATCGGTCCAAGTATATCCAAGAGGTTATGAATTATTATTCACAGGTTTATTTATAGTTTCTTTAATTTGAATGAATCTGGATAACCTGGACCAAACCAAATTATGTTGCTATTTATTTATATTTTTATACCATAGTATTAGTGAATTATTTATTAAGTATATTATAATATTTCAAGATAGACAATATAAAAAAAGTAATAAACTAGTCAGGGCAATAAAATATTCAGAATTTAGAACGTTTTATTAATAAAATTAAGTATATGGGTTTTAGTTAATATAAGTGTTGCATGATAAATACACAAGTATCGATTGTTGTCAGATCGGATATAGTGGAGAAGCGCAGTCCGGCCTTCCGATATTTTTCTCATGACTCATTCCGGTATCCGACGCCGGACCGGAGCAGTGGAGAAAGGGCCTTAGTGCTCTTATTAATATGTGCAACAATTTCATAATGTACATAACTATCTTATTATTTTTGAATAAGATAAAGTAGAAAAAGAGTGTAGACTATACAACAATTAATAACAAACATCATATATTAATTAAACAGCTGAAGCTATATAAAAAAGAAAATGTACTTATTCATAATTTATTATTATGTATTTCTTCTTTTTATATGTATAGTTTATTTACTAATTTCCTTACCTTTCAAGTTAACAAGTACCAAGTAAGGGCCTTTGTATACTAATATGCGTCGTTCCTATTTAGAACGAGCCTGTCCGTCACCTGTCAATCTCTTTTCCAGTACATATGCGAAATAAATCACGATATACATAATTTATTACGTTCTATGCATGAGTTAATAACGTTGTTGTCTAAATAAATATAAAATATACAATACAAAGTAACTCAACTAACAAGATCTATTTTACTGATTTTGACATAAAAATTAATTTTTACATAGTACCTATTTCATGTATGTCTACACAATCCACATTCCTTTGCACTCGAATCATTAAAACTATATTTGCGTTCCAATCACGAATTGCACTCTACCCGTTTACTCACACTTACTTAATGTAAGACATACGAGAGAACGTTGTTGTAAAAATAAGGATATTTATAACATATAAATATATCTATCTATTCTGATTTAAAATCAATGAACTGTAGCTACACAATTTAAAAGTATAGCAGTGAGTTATGTAACCTAACATTAGGTAAGATACATATTATATATATTTTAGTTAATAAATAGAAGCGCAAACCAAATGTTAGCAATCATCGCATACTTGAAGCCAATAAGTCCTTTAGTTTTTCCCACACTCATAAATTGTAATATAACATTCTCGTTTCCGATAATTTCCAATTTTGATTACACTTACCTTGAAGTGTCAATTAGATTTAGGAACTCTTGAATAAGCCAAGTTAGTTTTTTGTTAGTTATGAGCTCATATATGAAACGCTTAAAGCCACTTGACCTAGCTTCAAACAAAGAAATTCATGTAACATACATGTTTGGGTAAAAATATTAAAATAAAAACCATGTGTGTGTACTGATATATGTACACGCGTTAGAAGTTATACTTCTTTGGCGTAACAAGATAAAAATATTAAAAAAAATTTGATCTTTCGCCTTATTCTACGTTTGTAGAAAAAACGTCACTAACAGGTATTTAATACATTGAAAGTTTTATTATAACGCATTATCTAGTTAAATAAATAAAGTTTATTTAAATATCACACAAAAAATGTTTACATAATTAAATAAATGGACATTTCTTATTTTAAATGTTGACTATGCTAACTTCAGGGTGTCGGTAAAAATTTTTTCTCATCGGTGTTCCTAAAGCGCCAAACGAAGCAAAAATTTACTGGCATCTTCGTCATACAATGTTTCTAAACTGCCAAAAAAAGTATAACTTCAAAATTGGGAATATAAGATAAAGCTAATCTTTCCCGTATTTAACATAAGAGGTCAACCAACCTGTGGTTAGTAAGTTTCGAGAGAGCTGCGTGTGAGATTTACCGCGAGCGAGGCGACCCCAAAGCCTGCATGGACTGCGTACTCTACTGTGCAGCAGGCTAGCTCTCAGTGAAAGCGATAGGACTGTGACGATCGTCACTGGCTGACATTGCGTCTGATGCCACATTAGACCAGCGTGACAACTGGCTTCACTCGAAACTAGGACCCCGAAGTACAATATTTGTAGGGGCTATATGTACTGCGCGACGGAATAACTTTGTTAGCGCGTTTTAGCGAGGCGTTTTTATTGAAGGTAGATTTGGTTAGTCGCAAACGATACGCAGGTACTATTAAAATTAATAATATTCCATAATTATATTTAAATGTTTTCTTCTTTTTATAGTATTCTTCTAAGAAATATCTTAAAGGACAATATTTAATTGAGATACATTTGTAACTGTTTATTTTTAAATATTGTTAAAAGGAAATGAAAGATAAAATTTTGGCGAAACCGTGTTTGTGTTGTTATCGGAAACATTACCATACAAAGCAGCCGTGGAGCCCATAAAATTGCGATTTCAAGAAAATATTACGTCACCCGGAGAACCTTGAATATGCATACAGATACCTATATGACGATTTATAAAAGTATTTAGTATTTTAAAAACATAGACAAATTTCTAACATTACTATAATAATTTTCTTATACATTTAGCTTTTACGCAATATTAAAAAAATCCAATTTGAATACCATTATTAAAAAACTATAAGCTGATTATAAAAATTAAATTTATATTCATATTAATTGTAAAAAAGTTAGTTAATATAACTTCCGAAAATTCCTAATTTGGTTCCTTGTGTATTGAAGTGACCTTGTGTTTTGAATTTTATAAGAAAATTAAACGAATTAGGTATTCTTAACATAAGTAAAAATGGTTATAAATAACCTTTAACAGACATAGTTCCTGAATACAAATGTATAAGGTCAAACAGGAGGAACAACGTTAATACAAATTTATTTAATGTCCTTTATTGCATGCTTAGAATCTGTAAATCTAATATTCTATATGTGTGTTTGTAATTAAACTTCTCCTAAATGACTGGACCGATTTTGAATTCGTTGGTTCAAGTGGATTCGAGAATAGTTTTAATTTACAGTTAGATGTCTTTTTTGTGTACATACAGCACAACGTCTGCCGGGTCGCTGTCGGTTGTGCTTAGCTACTATAATATATTAGATCCTTACATGTGAAATTGGCGTTTTCGTATTGGCCACTTTAATCACGATGTTCTCCTCTTTGGTAAGGAATTTCAAATTCAAATTTGTACAGCTATTTACTCATGTATTTGTGCTTCGATGACCGTCATTCATTTGTTTTTTTTCTTCTGTTTTTCTGTTTGCGTCACTCATTTTACAAAATGGAAAACTTAAAGTATCGCATTATTTACGAGTACGAGTTCCGCCGTGGCACTAGTGCTGCGGAAACGACTCGAAGGGTGAATGATGTGTATGGCGGTCATGTTGCAAAAGAAAACACAGTTCGTTTTTGGTTCCAACGTTTTCGTTCTGGAAATTTCGACCTCCAGAACAAGTCCCGTGGACGGCCTGAGACCCAAGTTGATAATTAAGTATTGAAGGCTATTGTGGAAGAGGATCCATCGCAAACCACGTCCGAGTTAGCTGCAGGCTGCGGTGTTAGTGATAAAACTGTTTTAATTCACTTGAAGCAAATTGGGAAGATTAAAAAGCTTGAAAGATGGGTACCTCACGAATTGACTGAAGCAAACCGGCAAACGCGCATCGACTGCTGCGTTACATTACTGAACCGGCACAATAATGAAGGTATTTTAAACCGAATCATTACCTGTGATGAAAAATGGATTCTTTACGATAATCGGAAGCGCTCAGCGCAATGGTTGGATCCTGGCCAGCCAGCCAAATCCTGCCCCAAGCGAAAATTAACCCCAAAAAAGTTACTTGTAAGCGTTTGGTGGTCTAGTGCCGGTATTGTTCATTGCAGTTTTCTCAAATCTGGCCAGACTATTACGGCTGATGTCTATTGTCAGCAATTGCAAACCATGATGGAAAAGCTAGCGGCTAAACAACCTAGGCTGGTCAATCGCTCCACGCCACTGCTACTTCACGACAACGCTAGACCACACACTGCACAACAGACGGCTACCAAATTAGAAGAGCTTCAATTGGAATGTCTAAGACATCCTCCGTACTCCCCGGACCTTGCTCCAACAGATTACTATTTTTTTTGAAATTTGGACAACTTCTTGCAAGGGAAAAAATTTAACTCTGATGGGGCAGTCCAAATCGCCTTCACAGATTTTATTGATTCCTGTCCGACTGTTTTTTTTAGTAAAGGGATCAATGAACTACCTATGAGATGGCAAAAGTGCATAGAAAACAATGGTTCATACTTGATTAATTAAATATATTATATTTTAAAAATATTCGACTTTTTGTTCCTCCCATACAAAACGCCAATTTCATATGTAAGGACCTAATATTATGACAAGAGCTCGTTTTAAAGAGTCGTTTCAATGGACTTAAAATTAAAAAAAAATTAAATTCTGGTATATTACATTTTAAAGATACCTAACCTATTATTTATTGAAGTTACAGAAAAGGTACCACGTTGATCTCGCATAATTGGTGATTCTCTGTTGCTTTCTATAGAAAAATACAAATCGTGTCAATTTGTTTACCTATCTGAATACCTTACTATTATATGGTATTTCAATGTTAGACTATAGGCATAAAAAACTTGCAAACTTAAAAGCTACATTCGATTTTATAGCGAATACATATTACTTTAGTCATTAAATACCTTGATTTATTTTACAGATAATAAGCAATGGCGACCAAATCGTACAGCAAACACAAGGAATATAAAGAATTTTCTAGCAGTAGAGGCACAGTGCCCTACACCGACGAACAATTCGGTAAGCAGTAGTTGATTACGTGCATACATACCCTCTAAATATATATTTCTTTCTATCTAATCTAATTTTTTTTCTGTTACCAGCATTTGTAAAATGAAAAAAAAATCTTAGGGAAAAAACCCAATTTTTTTTTAAGTAGAACCTAAATTTTGATACGTTTTAATAATTCGATTAATTGGGACAATATTAAAAATCTATCCTACTTACTTTTATTTTATTTATTTCTTTGCGTTGTATACGTAAAATATCCTTAATTTATGACAACAAATTTTTGCTTTAACAAAGAACTACAATGCACTAATTGGTGTATTATGTAATAAATTCTTGATAATAACCTATTTTCAGACATGATAAAATCCGACCTTTTACCAAAAGGAAGCAAGCTCGACTCTCTAGGCAGGAGTGGTTTGGGAACCAGGGAGTACCATTATGAGTACAAAGAAGAGAAGTTACCCGACGGAAAGTATGACAGGAAGGACTTCCATACTGTCGAAGTAAGCTTTAATATTCTTTTACGAATCCCAAATATCGTCCCCTTGTCTATGGCCAAATTTTTTTGTTTTTTTTATATTTTTTGTGTACATAAAAATATTATTAAAAATTAATATGATTGGTTGGTTTTACTTTTATGATTTAAATTTTTTAAGTATGTGTGTCAAGTAGAGTCGTAAAACATATGAAAAACAAGTGAAGATGAATAGAACTAACTGATGCCTATTCTTGTTGAAATGTAAGGAAGGAAACATATTACCCATTTATCTGGGATTTGTTAAAAATATTTATTAGTCCCATCACGTATTTTAGAATTTGAATTATAATGTGAAATTTCTTATATTTGTGTGGAGTATCCTCGGACATTGACCTTTATGCAAAAAGTGAGATCGGATATTCGTTCCTTTACGCTTACTGGAATAGTTTTGTTGATCTCTTAATAAACATATTTTTTTAAGTTTAGCCGACTACTATCAAACATTTCAGATGTGTTGCCTCTGTTATTGTGATTTTTAAATTCGACTAGGTGTTTCGTCTTATTTCAAAAATATGTTGGATTTTAACTGTGTGTTACATAATTTTCTTTATGAAATCCAGGAATACACAGTACCACCAAAGACCAAACCGAAATCCTCTGAGAGCACAGCCTACTACTACGAGAGGCAGGAGAGGGAACTTCCTGTAGTCACTGGCACCAGGACCTACAACTATGAGACTACGAGTTCTACTCCTGGTAATGCAACCTAATTTCCTAAACAATAATAATGATAATAAAAGATACAGATACCGGCAAACATCTTGAACAAATGTCCTTGCCTGCGCAGAAGCGATTTTTAGGTATCCGGGCAGAGGGGGGGCAGCGGGCGGTGGTGTGCGGTGGCGAGAGAGTGACATGTCGATCGCGTGATTGGTAAATCAGTTGACGTTTGTGTCCCACGATGGGCAAGCTTTCCCCCACTCCCTTCATCTTCACTCCCCCACTTTACTCCTTCCATGCTCAAGAAGGTTGCCGGTATCTGTACTTTACATTTATATTTATATCATCTAGATATCTGTGTGCCTTTTTTTTGGCAAAGGCCTCCTCCGAATCCTGCCATTTCTGTCTGCAGTCCACTTGCGGTTCCTTAATCTGGTCTCACCACCTCCTCCTCCAAATGTCTTGGGCTCCACTTTTCTGTTCCTCTTATCATGTTCCCCGCCCATTACCACTTAAGTTTATTTATTTTTATTGTGACATCTGCCACCTTAGTTATTGTTCTTAATGCTGTATTCTTTATTTTATCTATTCTTTTCTTCCCTATCTGTATCTTTGCATCGATCTTTGACACACCTTTAGTTTTGTATGCTGGGCTTTAGTGGTGGGTAGTTTGAGATCCATAATATGTTAGTACAGGTACACAAGTAATGGAGCTTGTTTTCTTATTTTTTCTGACTTTACTAAGAGCCTGAATAATTTCATAAATACGATTCATCCATATGTTGGTTACTTTCTGACGGTATGACATACCTAAATATTTATCTTAGTCTCTAGACAGATACAAAAAGCTGTTAAGAGATTATAAATAATAAACGTTTGGTAAATAAGAGCTTTCAACTACATTTTAGAATTCTATGCCTTAAAAACGTGAAAAACCATTCTTTGAAACAATTTATGACAGTATCAAAATTCGATAAACATTTTCAGCCTATTCCAAAGTGAAAAGCTCCAAGGCGACAAAGGAGATGACTCAGAACGTTGAAGAACTGGATTCTCTTCTGGATGACCTGCAGAAGGATCAGGAACGGCAGTTGTATAAAAGTAAGTGGTTTGGTAACAGCGTAAACCATTATTTCATAAAGTTGAGCATAATTACTTAATACTTAATTGAAATACAATATAACATACATACATTTACATAAAAATAATATTAATTTCACATTTAAAAAATTGTTGTTCATATAAAATCTTTATATTATATACGTGCGGCAACGTCGCATTATTCAAACCTCCAACCTCATTCACTTTGTTGTATAAATGTAATAATTCTTTTGAATATATGTATAATAAGTACTGAAGACTCTTTATAAATAAATAAACATGAGAAAACATTTTATTTGAAAATTAAAGTTGGGTTATTTCGGACTTTATCGAATTATGAAATTGTATACTTAAGTAAAATTAATTTAAACATATTCCCATAAATGAATGAAATAACGTTATGGTATTAAATCTATAGTATTTATTTTTTGTTTCATTTCAGCCGGTTACTCATCAGACACAGCTGAAAGTACATCATTCGACTACCGCAGAGGGTAAATAGGCTTTATTTAATATTATTTAAGTTCTCTCATATTAATAATGTTTTTAACTAAATTTGTTATGTATAGCAGTTAAGAATCAATTAAATTGTTAATTTTAATTAATGTATTCTAGTTTTTATGTCACTAAACATAAATTAACGACATTTATGTATTTCTCTAAACGTTAAAAAATGTAAACCACACACAATATCACTGAAAAAATATTTTATTATTAATTTCAAGGATTAATATATTATTTTTATCTTATTTAATTAATTATAGGACTCCAGCCAAAGCGCCATCTAGCGGCTACTCGACACTGAAACACGAAGAAAGAGTGGAGTCTTCTTCTTGGGGCTCCAGTCCACCCCCACCTTCTGTCACCCGTGCAGCAGAGATTCGCCAAGAGGTGTACAGAGAAGAGAAGACAGGTATAAATTTATAATTATAGTTTTGAATGTTTTTTTTGCATATGAAGAGTGTGTAAATAAGCTTTAAAATATTGCTTTAAAAAATGATAAATGTTAAATTCAAAGTATTTGAATACAAATAATTCATACAAAATGGCGGCTTGGCACATATTGCAACCTTACCTTATTTATTGTATCTGTTAAAGTAATATTTAGAAATTAAAAATATTTTTTTTAATCATTTTTATTTATATTTGATATTACAAAAATTCGAAAAAAATGCAATATAAGTTTTTAACGTATAAATAAATAATGTGAAATCAATGGGTTTGGTCAAAATTTTTACAGTGGTAAGTTATTACTGGTTATGACGTCATAAAGGTACGTATTTGTAAGGATTAGTATTGCTCCGCATTTGATATAAAAATCATGAATGCCGTTTGAATGATTTAGTTAAATACTAGCGGGACGTTTTCGAAGAAAAATCGATGTTTCAAGGACAGATTATACATTAATGCAATTAGATTTAAAATAAAACACAATTTATATTTAAAAAAAATATTTCAGAGTCGCGCGTAGTTCCATCTCAGGTGTCACCCGCCATACCTCAGCCTGTTCCACCCACTTTATGTACGAATTGTCATCACGTACCCGCCACTGGCACTGTAAGTGTATTTGACCACAATTTCTTAAAGATTTTTATGTTTAATTGCCAGAAGGCTCGCAAGTGCGTTGCCGGCCTTTTAAGAGTTGTTACGCTCCTTTTATGAAGGACCCTATCATAACCTTGGGATTGCGAACAAAAACTCCATAATGGAGTCACTATCGTTATGGGGAGTTCTCTATTTAAGAAAAGATTAATTGAGATATTTATTCCAAGAAAGGTGCAGCCTAATTAGCTTAAAATAATTACAGAGTCCCTTATCTAAACCAATAAAGCATATATATAATATCTAAAATCTATTTTTTTTATCAGCTTTCTCGCTCCAGTACTCCCATGAACAAAGTGACCACGACCGTAAAGACGTACACGTACGAAGTACCCGCTGATCAGGACCCAACAACAGTGCCATTGCCGACACACGCCGATCATAGCCACACTTATGTGTCTGAAGAGCATCACAAGTATGTAGACGTAGAATTTCTTTAGGAATTTGATTATTTTTAGGTGTTTTCTTTCCTGCAAGGTCACGTAAACGCAAATCACGCAAAATCAGTCCAAAATATTAATAGTCTATAATATGTTTGTTCTGTTTTAGAGTAATTATTATATAACACAGTTATTGGCCGCCATAGCAGTGCCTAGTGGCATCAGCGTGTCTTATCTTAGCGTGAAGGAAAACTTCGTGAGGAAACAGGCATGCCTTAGACCCAAAAACTCCATTACCTACTTGCCTATTTGGAAAAACAAATAATCACGAAACAGATATATAAATCTGAGGCCCAGGCATAAAAGATTGTAGCGCTGGTTTTTATGTAAAAACTACTAAAACACAATAAAGTAAAAAAAATATTATATTACTATACTATACAGGGGGCCTAGTGGCTTCAGCGTGCGACTTTCATCCCTGAGGTCGTAGGTTCGATCCCCGGCTGTGCACCAATGGAGTTTCTTTCTATGTGCGCATTCATTCGCTCGAACGGTGAAAAAGTCAACGGCGTGCGTCAGGCACAGAAGGCTGATCACCTACTTGCCTATTAGATTACCAAATGATCATGAAACAGATACAGAAATCTGAGGCCCAGACCTAAAAAGTTTGTAGTGCCATTGATTATTATTATATTACTATACTACTTCTACACATTCTTGCAGCACGACGTCAAGTTCAACGGGCACTCTGCCTAGACCAGCTCCGTCCCCAATTCCCGGATGCCAGTACTGTTCTCATTGCAACACAAGAATCCGGGAGTACCGTACCCACACCACAGGTGAGTGTACTGTAACCAATATTTATTTGATACAGGCTGTCAAGTTTGACTTGACGTTTTAGTGATGGCGCGTTTGTTCCCCCTTAGCTCCCCCGAAAATAATAATTTTAGCAGTTGTTAAAAGGTTGTTTGTTGAATTGAATATAACACGACGGCTCCAAGACCGCAACGAATTACCACTTATTAAAATTAGTTCGTTTTCTTTTGTTCTGGGGCAATGTAATCATCTCACTGTCAGCACCTCAGTCAACTTGCTGTGGAGCTGAATGTAGGAGTTTCATATAAAGTTTAATATTTTTTGACAAATTTAAATTATAGATAACACATGAGAATTATGTAAAATCAATTCACCGCTAAAACTTAAAACTAACAAATAAAAAAAATTACAACTAAGATTTTTTTTCTATATAAACGAATGTCTAATGAGTTTTCTTGTGACAAATCTAATTGTGTATGACCACAATGAGACATTTGAGTAGATTTTTAATTGGAGGGACCTTAATATTTTTCACAGATCACACAAATGAGCGAATGATTTACCCTACCCCCCCCAACGACTCAAAACAGCTGCATCCCGAACCGCACAATGGACCCGGCCCCTATGTGAGTATTAGTTTTTAATTGCCTATTAATAGAAATAATAATATATTTTATTGATTATATACATAGTTATTAAAATAAAATAATTATATAGAGTCTATCTATAATATGGCTAATGAAAGAAGATAACGAAAAAGCGCGGTAAATTAAAAAAAAATAGTATGGTATTCCTAAAAGTTTATATATATTTTGTGGATTAAACTTCTTTGATACTTGATTTTATTTTATTATTTTTTACATTGATAGTATAGAAATTAAATACTATACGTATTTAGTCTTTTACTATTGACACTTAAAATGACTAGCATTGCATAGAAAACTAAAACTATATATATTATAAAACACAACTTTATTCGGAATAATCAAATCTTGCGAGAGAAACTAAATATTATATCAAATAAAACAAAGTTTAGGCTATTATACCTCTTTAACTATTCGGAAAAAATATATAATAGAAATAAAAATGAGTAATTGCATGAAGTATCAATACAACAAATAATACTAACGTAAGAAATTCAATGACATTCTGTGTTGCCATCCGAAAGTTTTCAAATAATTCAATTATCTTCTTTCATTAGCCAGACTCTAGTAGTTAAATTTCTTGTTGAATTATACCGGATCAATATAAAATCTGAATCCAAACAAATGCACATAATATAATTAAGGACTTAATTGTCCAACGTATTTACAGGGTCCAACCTCATACAAGTATTCGGAGACGAGCTACTCCAGCCAAAATTCAACTCAGCGATTCCCCCCCTCTCCGGTGGGCAACCATCCCCACTCCCTCGCACCCCCTTCCCCCACCCCTCCCTTCCCTCGCCCTTCAACCCCCTCTAACCAGCAACAGCCCCCCAAGAAGCTGGATGATCTGTTAGCAGATTTTCCCGAAGCGGTAAGTAATTAAAACCTTATATCTTTATACATACATAAAAAAAATCCAGTGTCGCTATAGTTCTTCATCGGGATTTAGATATCTGTATCTAATCCTAAATAACTTCAATGTTATGTGTATAAAATAATTAAAAACAAATATTGCACATTCAAATTTAATGTAAAATGTTGCAAAAACTCGCAGATAAAAAAGTGACGGTTAAATAGAAATCTAAAATCATTAGTATAAACCCTTATTTCTATCATTTATATCGGATTAAAGAAATAAATATGCGTTAAAACTTACAAATGAGGTCAAAAGGGTAGATTGAAAACCCTTGGAAGGTCTGTAAAGATATTTTGTACAATACCTAAGTGAATAAATTTTCAAGATTTTACTCTTATAGAACCCAAATATCTTTTCAGCGTTTTCCAACACAACCGGACGGTATAACTCAGCGCAAAGTAGAAGTATCACGGGAGACACAATCCGCTCAAACCAAAGCTGCGCCCGTGGGCAGCAGTAAGAACGTGGCTGGTCCAGCCGTGTACTACCCTCCTGGTCACACGCCATTCGTCAACAAGGATTCTGGATATCAGGCTAGCGTGAGTATTATCGGATTTGTGCTCCGAAAGTACAAGTGCTTTGAAAAAAATCGTCTAAAAAATAAGCCACACCAACTTATGACTGAAATTTTGAAGATTTTTGTACAGTACTTTCAAACTGAAAACTTATTTTCTTCGTTTGTTTAAATATTTGTAAAATGTCCGTCAAATAAGATAGCTTGACTTGACTTGTCATACTAAAAATATATGCGCGAACTCTCAACCGCCACGTAAACTCTAGCGAAGTTAAGTAGTACTAAATAGACTAGCATAATTGGTCGGAAATAAATAATATTACACAAGACTCTTGATATAATTTCCTCTTCTAATTCAAGAAAAGAATGCAAAAAACTCGCTTTCCCAGAATTTACCAGAGATTATATAATTAATTTCCATTCCTTAGGCAATGCAAGCTGGTGGCGGTCAGTACGCGTCAGGCCGCGCGATGTAC
This sequence comes from Pieris macdunnoughi, assembly GCA_905332375.1. Lineage (NCBI taxonomy): Eukaryota > Metazoa > Arthropoda > Insecta > Lepidoptera > Pieridae > Pieris > Pieris macdunnoughi. The sequence goes on from CAJOBZ010000061.1 coordinate 3,462,727, forward strand.
GAATACGAGTCTGGAGCTAAATCTCGCGAAAAACGCAGCGAGACGAAAACAGCAGTGCCTGTCTGTCTGCCTCTCTGCTGTGCTATGCCCTGTGTTATTTTGTGATTTAACCACTAATACTTAGACGCGAATTTTTCTACCGGTATACGTAATCCTGCGTATACGTGTACGTTCATACGCACATATTTGTAACGGAATAAAAAATTTGCAACGGGATTGTGATGTGATTAAAACTGGTTTGTTATGTATTCTTAAATTGATTAATCGGATCGAAAATTTAATGGTAAAAAACCGCGTCTCAAAGCTATTAAAATTAAATTCGTAACTTATTTTTACCAGTGACATTTATACTTCAAAGTGTTTCGTCGCAAGTGCCTTTCGAATCAAAAAATCTTATAAATCTGTATGTTTCGATTTTAAAGAAATGGTACGCATCTATTATGAATAGTTCTTTGTTGACAATTTTGAATAATTTCTGATGTAAGATGATCAAAAAAAAAATCAAAAGATTTTTTCAAGAAATATTTTTATTAAATTCAACTATATAATACATTTAATTTCAACATGCTGTATACAGCGCAATTAATAATTGTAATTAATATTAGTGTTAACTCTGCCATTTCAAATATATAATGACTAATTGTATAAGGATAAATATAAGCTAAGAATCTCAGTTTAAAATATATTTATTAATTAATATTAAATCATATAAAAATAAGAAAACATTGGTATTGACAAAGATCCGTACAAAATAAGTATATATTTTTTATTTGTCGTAACAATTATATTACCGTAAAACGTTTAATGATTTTCATAAATATGTATTCTGATATTTTTTTTGCTGTATAAAAGCATTAACGGTGTGCCATTCATTATTATGAACGTTGTCTATGTCTTAACTATATTTTTTATTAATAAAGATATATTAACAAATTGTTCTATTTATAAACAAGAACACCTCTTGCAATGAGATAAAAACATTCCACACACAAACACCCATCATTAGAGAATATACTGGCATTCAAAGAAAATAAAATGCCTTTAAAACGCCATCTAATAAATAATAGCTCTCGAGCAGGCAGCAACCCCTTATTTGGAAAGGTACTAAATATCTGTAATTTAAGTATTCCATCAAGAGTAAGGAGGTAGATCTTGGAATATATATATAATACTAGCGGACCCGACAGTCGTTGTCCTGCATGATATTTTCCGACTGCAGCGCCATCTGCCGGGCTGATTTGTGAATCTAAACCATCCAGGGCGCCACCCGCCAACGCATACAAAAATTCATTCCAGTGACATGTACACATTACACACGTTCAGTAAAATTAAATATATATATATATATAACGAAGGTGCCAATGGACTTCATATGTAGTGTCTGTAGCGCATCTATATCTACAGACACTACATATGATCATACAGTAGATCTTGGTGATTATATTTTTTTGCTTGCGTACTTTTTAAAGCAAGCAGCATTATCTTAAAGAATTTGCAATTCTTTTGTTAATTTCTTGTACAAAACAGGTAGACAAAAATACATTTCGATATATTAGAACTGGGAGATAAATAAAACGTGTAGTCTTAATAAAAACACATATATTTTGCCTTTTATATTTTACCAAAAATCTGGATCAAGTCCATCTAGGCAGTCTCCGGGTTACAGTCATCTATACAAGCTCCGCGACCGGACTCACCCGCGCATATACGTAAGGCGTTTTTAGACAATCTCTTAATGGGTCCGCTAAATAATATAAATTATAAAAATTGGGATAGATTATAGATACTTCAAAAAAATTGCAATTTTGTTTCAACGCCGTCTACTAAAAGAGTAAACATTATAGATTGTACTTGTTAAAATTATTATTTGAAATATCTATACAGTTATCTTAAACATGAATAACAATATCATTATAAATGCTTATCTATTTCTACCAGCAATTTAACAGTACCAAAACTTCTAAAATAGAAACCACGATACAATCGTTATGATAATGAAAGCACGAACGTTAAATTTAAAAAAGCCATCCATTTATGCAAATAAGCTGAAATGAAAAAGGTTAATTTAAAAAATGAAAGAAAAAATCAGAATCATTAAAAACCATACGTGCAATAAAATCACTATACAATCTATCTAACAACTTACAATTATTCATTTGTTGAGCAATTTTTTTGGTTATTAGCCAAATTTAATAAATAATCTTTATATTTAATTACCTTATTTGTTTAAACAAATTAGGCAATTGGTAAATAAATCAGCCGTACAATGCTTTTTTAAGAAATATATGGCGCTTTTTGTGATTAATATAGTTGTATTTCTCATGGGATTAAAAAAATAGAACGAAAATAAACAAGAAAAATGTGGAAAGCACCAATTTAATGATTCATTATTATTTGCATAGTTGAAGTGTTTATGCAACTGAGTTATGTCAGATTTGACATATTATACCTTAAGGTGTGTGTCAAATTGATTTAACAAAAAACACTAAGACGTAAATCAAAAACAAATTACAAACATATATACATAACAATATTGCAAAAATGTCAATCGGTTTTAACCTAAAACAATTTGGAAATCTTTGAATAATTTTTATACACTAAATATATATATACGTTCACCGCACACACAATACTTTAGCGGCTATTTTTACGAAATTTTCAATATATTCATAATTAATATTGTAGGAAGCGGAGCAACAGTTTATATAAGACAACAAATAGTACTGTGTGTGCGGTTAATTTTCAGCCTGTTTAACATTGGACAAATCTTATTATAAAAGAAGGCACTTTTAGAGGTATTTACATTTTGGTCAGTGTAACAAAAAATAGCATATGATATGAATATTTTCAAATAATTTTCTATAGAAATTTATCGGTTTTCCTCCAAAAGCGCCTGAAGATTGATCATGTATGCTGCTGTTAAGTAACAAAAATGGGATCTTATTGTTATGATTTGACAACTGTCACATATTACAAAAATATACTCAACTTTATTAATGTGTACATTTTTTAAGAAGAAAATAATAAGCAACTTACGATTTTAAAGCCGTTTTATTTAAAACACTAGATTTTCTGGTCGTGAAAAAAGCAAGGTATACAAGAAAAGGTGTTATTAAAAATGTTTGAAGGGAAAATACAAAATTCATATCAAATTTTTTAAAAATCACAACATTTCAAGTTCGTATAGTCATTAAAAGAAAACCGGTTTGTTGAATAAAAAATCTAGATTAGAATACATTTTGGTCCATCGAAGTTACTTTGAAACACAAACTAGATATTTATGTAAAATCCCAATCTTGTTTTTAAGCAGCGACTACAAGACAGACATGATAAAATATCTGGCACAGAATGTGGCACATACGAGATTATTGCGGACCCATTAAGTCGTGTTGGCCCCGAACCATTAACAACATTTGACAACACAAACAGAAGTGGGCCTTGAAATATTTTTTTTTTTAAGTTATCATAACCTTGATGTATGATTGCATTAATTATATATTTGTTACACAGTAACATAAGACGATTGTGACTTTAACTTTGTGGACAACACTAAGATTTTAAATATTACAATAAATTGAAATTCTGATTACGATGTAAGTTTTAAGAGAAAAATATTAGCAGGCTCAAAATCATAACACCTATTAGGCTCGGGGCTCGACTACCTAAATTTGCAGCATATTGAAAATATATTAAACCATTTTATTTGTGGGAGGTTCTTGATATTAATAAAATAAGTTTATTAATAGTATTTTGGATGTACTATAAATCGTGTCAATTTGATCCCGATTAAAAAAATCTTGATTTTGGCACTGATCCACGGTAATGATAAAAAAAAATTGACTGCGTCTTTTGTCTGAGCTAATAATTTTCGCATTATTCGGAACACAATATTTGCATTTAAAATGACCTTATCGAAAACCTCCCACACCCTTATCCAACAATGGTCAATAAATTATTTGATATTTTGACTTGATATAGCAATATATATGTATAATATACAATTGGAACTCCTATAATTACCTAATTCATTATAAATCACAATCGGTAACAATAACTCAATGAAACAGTCTAGAGATTTTGTCGAGTCTCGGGCCGGCCCGATATCACAACACACCACTTTGGAAATTAACACTTTGTGTTACACGAGCAACTTCAATACCATTGTTAATTTTATATATATCTCTAGAATTTATGCTTTACATTTTAGCTTTATAGTACTGATATGTTGCAAGAGATAAGTATGAATGAATTTGAAACTTTGTTACAAATATAAATCATAGTTAGTGCAGACACATTTTTACTCAACTCATTATCAAAAAATATGTAAAGAATCCTAGGACATCTAAATTAGGGACAGTCTAGGCAGCAGAGACGGGTTACATTTAAAGAAGTCTCATTGAAAACCTGCTCATGTAACACAAACCAACATGTCATAGACTATAAAAATCCGTAACCAAACTCAGTTTGTATGAAGTTACGCACGTCCTCATCTCAAACTGAGTGTATTCGAGTCACTCACTATGTACACTTATACCTAGTTTAAGGACACTTGGAACACCGGAAGCTTTGGGCTTTGGTCAGTCGATGACGACGTACGGAAGGGCTATCAGGTCACCGAGCTTCGCACACTCGTGCCATTCCGCGAAGTGCGTAGCTTTAACGGGCCGGCCTATCTCATCCCGCTCAGTTTCAACGCTCTCTAAGGCATTTTTCACACTATCCGACACATCTTCCCTAGGAAACGTCAGGACTGGGGCACACGACGCGTTCTCATACCTAAACGGCACTGAATTTACACAAGACACACAGTTTTCATACAAAGTCCTACCGTCTAGATTGACAGTAGCTGGTTCTAAAACTTTTTGCACTACTTTTTCTTCTTTGACATCCAGGTCCATTTGATCCTCAATGGGATCACTGAGACCTTCATTGTTTTCTTTCGTTCTTTCCACTGTTCTGTGTCCTGGGGATGTGACAGAGAACTGTTGTTGTGGTTCTTCTTTAATTTCTTTAACTTCTATCGTTGGCTCTTTATCAACATTTTGGGTCGGGGAAGGATTCAACCTCTCATTGATCTCTGGCTTTATGTCTGTTTCTATTTCAGATTCAGTTTTGATAAGACTAGGTGACGAGGCCTCATCTTCAACTTTGACGTCTTCGATGGGGTAAGGTCGGGGGGAGGGTGGTGGTGGTCTGGGTGGAGGCGAAGGAGGCGAGGGGGCAAATTCTGTTGCGGGAATATGCAGACATAGCGGGAGCCGAGACATATTCTTGACACAGAAATCGTTAGCGTAGTCTGAATAATTATAGAGGGGGACGACTGTCGAGAAGAGAGTAGGGTCTTGGGGGTCGATGGATGGTCGAACTGCGAACTTATGAGGGTGGAGGGGGGCGCGGGTGCCATTGACCCCAGGGAGATAGGCGTGATGCAGGGCGTGGACGTGTTCCGGCTGAACGATGGTGGGAGAGTCGGCCGGACAAGCGGGATCGGGTCCTACGTCCGGGTCGCATATACAGGGGGCCCATTCCCGCTCGTCCTCGAGGGGCTCAATAAGCCATTGAGGTTCTGGGGGGGCTTCGCTTTCCCCATTCCGCAAGGGCGAATCCACGCTCACTGGTGGTTCTGAAATGTATGGACGAAACAGTTATGAAAGGTGTCAGTGAAATAATCTATTATATAAAACTAATAATAAATTCTTTCACTGTAATAATTAATAAGTAAAATAATTGCATGTTTTTGGTGGTAATAAATTCATATAGAAAAGAACATACCGTCGGGCTCTATTAGCATGACGTCAGGCGAGTGAGGAGAATTGGGCGAGGGGGGTGCACTAGCTTTGCCCCCCGTCCGTGACTGGATCTGCTCCAGCAGTTCTGCTGTCGTTTTTACCTAGAAATCCATTGTGAGCTTTATAAAATAACAACTTTTAATATTATCTATTATAACTTAACTTTAATATTATTAAATTATTATAAACGAGGATATTTAATTTTATATACGGTATAACTTTATCTTCTTGGATGTGTTTGATACAAAATGACGGTTTAATTATTTTCTTGTTACCTTTTTGCCACCAGCTGGTGGTATCCTATTGACCAGAGCAGCATATGGGTCCGGTTTATCCCTTCTCCAGCCATTTTTCCGCCTTTCCGGGCCAGATCCATTTCTGGACGGCCAAGCATTATTGGCCGCGGGCGATGCTGTGGTATTTGGGATGCCTACCGGGCTTTGGGGCACCCCAGGGACTGCTGGTATTGTCGTTTCTACGCCAGAACCAGCTCTGCCGTGACCCCTATGAATATATGATTATTGTTAAGTGAAAGAGATGTCCAACGTTATGTAATAAATCTATAATCATGTAGAGATTCGTTCATATTAATTTTGAATTGATTAAGGCTACTTATTTGGCTCTCAGACTGACTGTGAGTGGTGCAAGATAAAAAAAAAAAGGGTCCGTGTACTTATGTACGCGCGTAAGAAGTTATACTTCTTTGGCAACATTAAAAATAGTTTGGCTTTGTTCCACCTCCAGTTTTTGATGTTTCACAGCGATAAGATGAAAACTCTTTTTTTGTATTCAATTTAGTGCAGTTACACTGATTCATCAATTGTTTTTTGTCTCTTTTCCTTATATTTGCTAGATAAAATCAGAAAAATTCCATGTTTTGATTAAACAATGTGGTTAATTTTTTAATCAAAACATTACTCGATAACAATAATAATACATACGGATAGTTAACCTCAATTGTAGTGAAGCACTTAGGAAGGTTGATGAGCACAGTTTTTTCACAAATATTAATTAGTATTGGTTTAAATAGTCAATTTAAATCACTTCTGATTATAATTCAAAAAGCATCGCTAAATTTCTTTGAAAAAATAATTAAAATTCCTTTATTTGTTTAAAAGGTAAATGACAAATGTCATTATGGTCATTCAAAATTGTTGGCATACGAACTTCACGCATATTCTATTTCTTTTTACTTGTAGATTGTCTTATTCCTATCTCGCTCGCGCACGCTATAATCACACTCCTAATTTTGTGTCACGGGTCCGCGCGCATTGTAAAATTTCACTCTCATAAATTTTTCATAACGCGCCTAAAGAAGTATAACTTCAAAAAACAATAATTTGACTGATTTCTTAGCAAGAGGCTAGGACAACTCAGTAAATTCTTAGTCCCGAAGGAATATATTAGCTGGGCTGAAAAGTTTGTAGGGTGATACATAGATGGCGCTACTACTATTAAACAAATATGATTGGCAACTCTCGTACTATTAGAAAAAAATATATAACAGAAGTACCTTCGTTTTTTGAGCTTCTTGTCCCGTTTGGCTTTTTTGTCGTCATCGACTGACTCTGGAGTGAGTGCGCGTTTCACGGCTAGAAACACACACATACGCTACATCACACTACTAATTACAGTAATTTAAATCACCATAAAAATAGATTTGTACTTGTTTTCCAGATTTTTAAATAAAAATGTTAAAATGTGATTACAAAACTAGTAATCAATCTAGGTTTGTGTACACTTACGCGGCGTAGCAGGTTTGTGTGCGTGTGTGAGTACAGGTGGTGGTGGTGGTGGGTCGTCATCCACCAGGATTACATCCTGGGAGTCTGACTCGTAACCGCCCCATGCTGTCAAAATAAGAGAGTTTTTAAAACTACTGATGTACAACTATCACTGATAATAAGAAAATTTGTGTTCTGACCGATACCTTTCAAGGAACCCTTGTATTACTTATTTGGGATGTTAGGTTATATTTTACACTATTCAAAATTAGTTTATAGACATAAAAATCCTAAAATTTAAGATGTATTAGTTTAAAAGTGTGAATTACCTGGCCTCGACGGCAGTCGTGGGCTGGGCACGGCGGGACTCAAACCTTGCTGAAATATTAACGATCTGTTATCAAAACGCAAATTAACTAGGAAGGTCAATAAATCAGTCCAATATTTAAGTGATAATTTTAACATGTTCAATACTGAATTCTATATGTATACAGTATATCAAAATAAAATACACTTGTAATTTGGGGGTCATAGTTTGCGCTAAGTCTCGACCCTTCGGGTATCAGCTATACCATACATCGTGGACTAAACATAGTTTGTTACAATTTTGATACAAAAAAAACCAGCGCAATAAAGGTAATACGGCATTACTTTTAGTTCACGTATTAAATCACCCCATTCAGTTCCTTGAACACTTTGTATGTCACTAATTTTTATATTAAACTCCGATTAAGTTTTAAATTAATGATTTAGATAGGTGAGGTTTAATTTTTTATTCTTGATTAAAGCCTCGAAACGTTAAAAAAAGCGTGCGATTTGTGCCTGGACAAAATAATCCAAATAATTAATAAAACTAGCAGAACAATATTTTCCAGATGAGCATTTTTGCGTTTTTATTATTAGTTGGTTCATTCTTCACTTACCCTAATAAGAGCCGGCGAGGTGAGGGGGGTGCCGCCAGGTCGTCGAGTGCTTCGTTCTGCTGAAGATCGGTTGGAACCTATAATTTATATACAAGCTGTATTATTTATAAACGTACCATTAGCATCAATTGTCACAAAAAATATTTGCAAAGTGATATGTGCTTGAGAAAATTAAATCTTCAAGATCTTCTCAGTAGGAAAGATTTTTGAGGCTAAGAGAGAATTGGTATACTATTAGGAGATTTTAAACATAATTTATCTATGCCAAAAGACTTCTATGACAGTCTAAGAAGTTAATAATCACCTCTTTAAATTTGTAATATTTAATTATTAAAAACAATAAATAGAATGACACATCCTAAAAAGTTAGAATACTATTTATCAGTTACCGGCGTGAGCTGGCGACGCTACAGCAGGTATAACGAGATCCCGCCATCTCTTGACGAGCACCTTGGCGCGACGAGCGAGTGTGGGATCGCTAGTCTTACGCCTCAGTTCATTCACGTGCTTGCCTAATCGGGTGGTCTGAAATCATATTGTTAATTGTTAAAAAAGTTAAGAAAATATCTTAGCGGATGAGAGTTACTTTTATATTATAAAATACTAAAAGAGTGTAACTTGTACATTATTACCTAAGATTATAGTGTAAAAATAATGTATAAAAAGCGACTTGAAAAGAAAAAGTAATATTATTGTAACAGGTTACAGCAATTCACTTAATTATTTGCGAAAAAAGCCAATACTAATGTAGAAGTATTGACCTAACAGAACAAACCCGCTTTATGGGTTATAAACAATAAGGGTACAAATAACAATAGTGCAATTTGAAAACAAAAGTAGGAACAGGTAGCCATAGGATTTTTGGAAAAGTATGGTCTCAAATTATTCATTGTTATTCATAATAGATAGACAAAAGCACTGTTTTCACAATGACATTTACCTGAATGGCATAGTACTGTTATTTGTTTCTTTGAGATTATGGAGTCTAAATAATTAATACAGCATAGAATCCTCACACTTTCTTTTATTTAAATAAAATAAAAATTATAAGTATACTATTAGTTTTCTCTTTTAATCATACTACTATTCACTTTTTGAATTTCCTATGTAGATTAAAAATAGAAGTATTCATAAAAATATTAAAGCAGTTCCTATACATTTTAACAAAATCATTGATTTGTCTCTTTTCATCCATTTAATCAAGCTCTCCAGTAAAAATCAATTTAAACCAGAAAAATTTAACAGAATTCATTTATATATTTGTAAATATATGAATGTCAAAGTTATGTATAAGATTGAAAAATTATAGTTTTTGTACATTTCATATAAACTTTGGTACTTTATAAATTAAAAATAGTATATGGGTAATAAACAGTTTTATTATAATAATTTAATTGATTTAGGGTATTTACCTACGTTAATATGGAGTAACTTTAATTTTGCCATAAATGACTATGCAAGTATTTAGTTGGAAAATAATGCAAATTACTTACCTCCAACAGCTCTTTTGTAATATTGAATTTCTCCAAAATTGATATAATTTCATTAACTGCTTGCATGTCGACGACCTGCAAATTAAATAAAATTTATCTTCTAAATATTGAAATAATAAATGTAGCTAAATTCAATTTATCATATTACATATAGGATGTACCAAGAATAGTTGTGGAATTGTGTTGAGAACTTATAAAAATTCTCATGAATCAAAATATTTTTACAAATCTTTGGAAAAATATTTTTTTATGTATTAGAGTAAGTAAAAATCTTTTTTACTACAGTGAAGATAATCAGTCTTCTGTGGCTCCAATTATAGTTTTGCTTGAGAGAACCTTCCAATTAAACATAATATTTCTTGACCAACCAGGAGCACCGATTAAAATTTAATTTCAAGTGTACAGTTATTAGATGGTAGAAGTAGAAATTGAAATAAATGATTTCAAAACTATGTTACTTAAACAATAATTTTTGAGTGATGTAACAGTTGCATAAGAAATTGCTTTGAAATTCAATTCAAGTAGTTCCAAGAACCTTTACTCAACTCAGGGATGTATAAGTTCTGTACATTGACACAAGTAATCAATAACATGTACTATTGTAGTATTTTATAGTTCATGTCTAGGCTGCGTTTTTCCACTTAATCTATTCTTTATATTTAAGCCTTGCAACAAATGTATCAATAAGGATAAAATGTCATCTATTTAAGAGGTACAAGATCTAGCACACTCCTTACTTTAGATATACTTGGTTTGATACCAATATCATACTTAATACATCTACCTGTAAAAATCATCTTTTTCTATGTAAACAAAAAACCTAAATTATATCACTTTTAAAGAGTAGGTTGAAAATTATTAGTCAAATAAAATATAACCTAAGTAATAACACAAGTTGAAAGTAGTCATGATGAATGATTTTAGTTTTGACCACTAAATCAAAACAAATCCATTCAATTCTTATCAGTGAAAAAATAGTTTTGAATTTCAAAGGTGTGTGTTTGCTACAATCATTATAAAGAAATAAAAGAAGTCATTAAAAGACTTTCATCATGATTTCAGAAAATTTATAATTGTAATTTTTAAGCTGTAGGTTTTTTAGTCTTCTGCAAACTAAAATTTTGTATAGATGAAGATGTTAAAGGCCAATATAAGTACTAACAAAAAAACAGGATCACTGAAAAAGTCAATTCTGGACCTTTTGACGTTTGGCATAATACTAGACCCATTTTTTGTTAAGTGGAGTTCAGACTGGGCTGGACTTTTAAAGTCCTAGTCCAAGTATAAATTAAAAATTGAAAATTTATTGATCTATACTATGAAGTTACAAATAGATTGTATCATAAGTTGTATATATTAAATGATTTGATATGATAACAGATACTAAAGATATATAATTAATTATATTTCTGGAAACATTACAACCAGTATCTTTAAATTTATCAAAAAATGTTTCCAACTTTTGCCACATAACAAATAGGCAGGGTTATTGTAAGTTTTTGGTAAGGTAAAATATAAATCTATTTTTTAACTTGAAGTGATAATTTACAAATTATGATTTAAGTGTTAACAGCTCCCCGTTGCACAGACCAAAACCTTTATTTTGTTATATTACATAATAGCTATGAAAAAGCTGTACATAATATTTTAAGTGTGGTAGGTAGAACTGAATATGCATATCAATATCATAACTAGGTATTAAATAACTATATATCTTGAATGCATTTGGTGGTTTTTGAAAATTATAACATTGTATTGTGAAATAACTTGAAATTAAAATTTAAAGATCTGTAAAGAGACCACATGGAGAGTATAACATCCCTTTTTCATAACCTTATAACCTAAGCAAGGGGTACTCATAGGAAAAGGAATATTGTGTCCATTTTCAATTGACCCTTCTACCACTTCCTGTTGAATTATTAATGAAAGGGTCATTGTACATCAGCAGAGTAATGACCAGAGATGAGCAAAAACTAAGTTCATAGGGGGTTATATTTTACGCAATAATACACTTCCAATTTATCAATAATTTATCCTACATAATATAAAAAGATATTTACTGTTTTGTAAGATTTAAGTTAATAATATATTTGTTATGTTAGGAAATTAGAGATCATAATAAATAGGAAAAACCACATGCCTGACCAATTAGTGTCCTGCAGCTTTTTGTAAAACTAAACTGACCTTAAAATGCACCCTCTACAGAATAACATTACATCGAATCCTGTAATACATTCGACATAAACTAGCCAAGCGTTCTGCAAACATTGACTCTCAAAGCGATCATGTAAGGTCATTTCGAACGATCTAACATTTTTATACTTCATTTCGAAATCTATCAGGGCAAAATTCACTATATCTAACCAGAAATTAAAAGAAAAAAACACGCGTGGCACAATTCCACACTTTCACATTGCAAAACATTTGGCACTAGGGACGGAGGGACGAGAGGTGAGCTGACGACGTCAGTGGCCCCGAACATCAGTCGCAACGCTCACGTATTGTAACACACACTATAATTCCACAACGATTCTCGTATTACACGTGCTACTGCTACTGTTGAATGTAATAATTCAGCCTTGACGGCCGTGTTGAGCACTTAGATACATTATACAGCCTCCCAAGGGGGTGTCGCTACTCGAGTCGGGTGTCACAGGCCCGAACAGACCGTTTCCAAATCTCCGGCTTTCATATTGGCTGTATTTGTCTTTATACTTTGGAAACTTACATTGTAATTGCTATCCAACGCATTAAGAAGCCGATTACTTAGCTCATGAGCGTTATAAAAAAAAATAAAAAAAAAAAAAAAATTTTTAACTAAATACGACGAACGTGTCTTACGACGAACGTGTCTCGGCTGCGTCGTAATGGCGGACCGACGACTACGTATGCCCGTGCCAGGGCATTTTAGCCGAATAATTCAGCTGATATCTAGTCAGGGTTGCCAGACGTCGATGTCTTGTCCTCGTACGGCAAAATTTCATACTTTGGCTGGGGGGGGGGCAAACACAAACACACAAAAAAAAAAAAAAAAAAAAAAAAAAAAAAAAAAAAAAACAAATAACCAAAAAATATTGAGAAAGAAAAAAGGAAAGTAAAAAAAAAAAAAAGAAAAAAAAAAAAAAAAAAAAAAATAATTTTAAAAAAAAAAAAAAAAAAAAGAGAGAAAAAAAAAAGAAAAAAAAAAGGTTATACGAAACAAAACATATTATGTACTTTATACTTATTATGGAAACTTACATTGTAATTATATATGCTAAATCACAATCAACGCATCTAAGAATGTAGTCACCGATTACTTTAGCTTTTTCAAATGAGTTTCGGTTATTTTTTTTTTTTATTAAGAAAGAAACCAAACCACCCCCACCCCACAAAAAATTTTTTTTTTTTGGGGGGGGGTTTTTTTTTTGAGGAAACACACCACAACAACCTAGTGAATACAAACTCATTTATACCAACGAAAATATTTAACTAAATACGACGGAAAACGATGTCTCGGCTGCGTCGTAATGAGCGGACCGACGTGACTACGTATGCCCGTGCCAGGGCATTTTAGCCGAATAATTCAGCTGATATCTAGTAAAGGCGACGCACACTCGTGTTTTTCCGTTTCTTTTGACAGGAAAATCTACAATTTGATAGGAGTCAGAAAATAGATGGCACTACTAGTGGTTTAATAAATTAATATTTGAAACCTATTTATAGACCCAAATTTACCCTTTCTATAAAAATAACATCAAAAAGGACAATTTTATAATCTGATTTTTTTTTCTAATATATAGATATTCTTATAATAATTGTATCGTCAAAATATAGCAACTTTATTTTCTTTATATGTATTATAACTGGCGACATTTAAGAAATAGTTGCATTTTTAATCGTTTGGTGGAGCTTATTTAAATAAATTTTATATAGATTATGTAATTAGTGGTTCTGTTAAAAATATTCTAATTTATGGTACTACAGAAACTTTCATTATTTTATATATAATGTAGTTGAATTAGTATTTGTTTTTTAAATAGATTATAAAAATTATCGTTCTAGTTCTTAGTTTGAGCTGAAACATTTTATACATTACTACATAGAATTCATACAACATGATACGTATTGGATTGGGATTTCTGAGAAAATATTGACAAGTTAATAAATGAATTAAAAATACAGATTATAAAACTGCAACCTCGTTAAAACTGGTAACACTGTGTTAGTCGACAGACACACCGCTTGGCAGTCCACCTTCAAACCACAGAGGCAAACTTGTGATTTTAAAAGTCGCAAAATGTCATTTTGATTGTATTTATTTGTGTGAATGTATTTTCATTTTGGTCTGGTAGGCCGCAATGTAATATGGCACAGGTGGATAGTGAAATCGTACATTCGGTTTGAAAATAAAGCGTCACTTTACGCGGAAACCGATGGTGGTTTCATTTGTGTTGTGATGGAGATTTTAATTTTTTTTAAATTTTAATGGCGAAAATATAAGTTCAGTGTGTTGTGTAGTGAGAGGCAATGGATCGTCGGTGCTCCCAATCGGTCAGGACGCTGGTGTTCGACGATTCTGACTCTGATCCGCCTAAAGGCGATCAGAAGAAAAATTTGTTGACGTCTGCTGCTCCATCATCGCTAAATCAGAGCGCTGAAGGTAAATAATTAAATGTATTTAATTAATTTGCTCGGTTTTGGTTTTATTTGTATACCGTGTTTGGGTTTGCTCAGCTGTGAAGGCGTGACTTCGGCTTAATAACCGCGATTTTACAAAGTTTTTCTTACACATGCGGTAACACGGTTAATTAAATGTCAATTATTATATGTTCCTTCCTTCTTACCTTCACATCCATTATTTATTAGTAATAAAAATTTTGAGTAAGGTTTGTATTGAGTCTCGAGTTTTTTGTGCCAATTCAAATTTATAGAATGTTTAACAATTACAGTCAAGGTTTGTGTGTATAACCTATGTTTATGTTGGCTATAAAGATACAACTTTACATTCTTCACTACAATACATATCAGATGTCCAAATGCAATATGGATTGCTATGGGAGCCAAGACCCCCTTTTTTAATATATGTATATATATAAATTAAGAGGTTATTTCAATATGTTGTTATTATATTTTTACACCGGCCATGTTTACATTTTACACATTGACAGCACCTAATCCACATGCAAATGTTTCCACTCATGATATAGGAAATGGCACAGGCCATTAATTGTGTTTGCTAAATATTAACAAAATTTTTAATTGGTATATATATCCTATATTAAATACCTATAAATCTAATACTTATAATAGGATAGACCCACCTAGCATTATCTCTATCCAAAGTAATAATATTAATTTAAAAAAAATGTTTTATCTTTTATTTTGAAGCCTCAGCTAAAAACAAAATGTTTATAGATTTTATATAATAGCAGATCTTTTTATATCATAGTTTTCCCATTGAAAAAAACAAATATAATTCAAATGTGCTTATTAAGAACTATAAATTTATTAAAATCTTAATATGTTATAGGTGTAATTAGATTACCCTACCTACTTATTACTTAGTGAATAACTGACCTCAATCACTTATGATACAGTTAGTGATTGTTCAATCTGTGTTGAGAAATTCTCATGGCTTGATTTCATTTACTGTGTCATAAAAACTGGTGAGTTTACTGGTGCGATGATTAAAACTTGCTTTGTTTCTCTTGTCCAACTTATCATATTATTAAAAATATTTATATGATTATATTACTTTAGGTGCTTACATTAATCTCTTAATATTGATAACTTATTATTAGTGAGGTTTACCAGCAGGATACCATCTATTATTTGGTAAAATTATATTTATTTTTTTAACACATTTTAACAAACTTTACATCCACGTAAAGATAATTCATTATAGTGTTTAATTTTTTTTTACTTTCTTATTTTTAATTTTGCTTAAACCTCTAATGAGTTTAACCTGCCTAAAGGGCCTGAAGGGCTACACCAGTGGTTCCAAAATTCCTTACAAACTAATGAGTTAATAGAAACAAAAAAACACAGAAAAAAAAAAGATTTTAGGGAAAACACATAACAATATACTTGTCCATAAATTGGTATTATCCTACAGTGTCTAAATAATCTTAAATCATTAAAATATTGGGTTTTCACTTTAGGATCTACAATAGTTTATTTTACCTTTACTACCTAGACATTTCTTATGCTAAACTAAAAGTTAGTCTGCCTGTGACCTCAATTACAATTATTCTGGTAAAAAGAAAACTAGCCCCATGTAAAATAACTTTTAAAACACATGTCATTTTAATTTAATATTAGTCATATTTCTTATAACCATTGCACATAAATTGCACTTGTCTATATTTCTATATCTTATGTACTTATGAATACATGATATCACTATGAAGTAATCCTACCTAAGTGATTCATAGTGGAAAGGTGTTTTCAAAATGTGAATTTTTAATACCATAGTATTTGTTTTAATATGGTATTGAAAACTTGCCGTAATAGATTTCTTTACAATATGTAAAAGCTTAATTTACATTTATTAATTATTAAATTCCAACAGACTTACTGTTTTGGTTTAATATTGCTATCAAAAACTGGCATTCATATACAATAATAAGTATAATTTAGTGAATTAAATTTTTATCATATAATTGAACATGCAAAGTGTAAAATAAAAAAGATTTTGCACGCATAAATAAATAAATTCTATGAAAACTACACAACTACTAGCTCCTCCTGTTTTATCCATTTTTAATGTAAGTATTACCCATATTGACATCTGTTTCGAATGTATTTTGGTTTCAACCCATGTAACGTAAGACACAGCCGTCACGAAATAATCGTACAATAGCATCTGTACCGGTTTTTTAAACATGAAATAGAATTGACCCTACTAAATAATCAATAGATATTATCACACGTCAACGTTTGTTTGTGTATCGCTTATTCCTGTTATCTAATCGTCAGCTGTCAAGCAGGTCATACATTTCAAGATTGGTTAATAACATTTTTAAAACAATTCTATTAACAATATAAAGGATTATTCGAGCATTAAGTGTAGTTAAAATTTAAAGATTATTTAGTTTAAGGTTTAATATAAAATTATATCATCAATTGATGCGCTGTACTGATCGTCTCGCGTAACAAATGATTTGGAACAATGGTTAAGAACCCAGGTTCGCAATTATTTTTCAAGGTTTTCGATAGCTTTCAATTATATAATATTTCGACTATCTCAGCTGTTTCTTTAAAGAGTTTCAGTGGGAATATAAGAATTCGGATTATGCTTTCATTTTGCTTACACAGTTGGTGATGTAGCCCATAGCCCTTACTGCTTTTCCTTATTAATAGCGGTTTGGCGACGCAACTACAAAGCTACAGCATTGATCTTGTAATACATATTATATGGTCGCTTCATCGCGCTATAGCGCTTTTAACTTACGTACATTGATTGTGCTAGCCACAGCTTTTCTTGAACCCATTAAGATATACTTAGAAACCTCTGTCACTTTTCTTGAAAACTGGAAAAGATTCGGAGGAGGCTAGTTTTAGCAACAACACATTTTTTATTGTAAAGAATAGTCTACATTTATTTTTATGCAAATATTTTAAGGAACAGAACCATGTAATTTTTCCAATAGTTTGTCAAATAAATGTTAATGTCGAATACAGGGGTAACAATTAGTCTAATTAAATGTAATTCGTAGTATGCTCAGCGCCACTTACGCATGCCGATGTTATTGTATGCAAGGCGACGGTCGATATAACAATAATAAACATGTTTTAATTAATTTAATTCTTGTTTACAATAGTGTCTAGACGATAGGGAAGGGCATTAGAATAAATTGTGGAAGTTCATATATATACAATAATACGATTTATGAATCACGATATCGGCATGAAAGTAGCCTCTTTTCTTATACGGAATCAACGTTATTAATTCTATAAGAAACTAATCTATTTTTCTGTGCCCCGTCTGTTTGTGTATCAAAGGCTTCGTATTAAGGAGATGAGTTAACTTATCAGATGAGTTAACATTAGACATGTCATGGAATAAAAGTTAGTCTATGTTTTGAGTAGTATGTATAATATACGTATTGAAGATTATAAATACATTTTTGAATGCTCTGTATTCGTTTAACCCAACTATAATTTGCATATCCACTCGTTATTATTGAACTAACACCACTCTTTCTTAGATTTTTCTTGAAACCTGTCAAGGTGCTTTTACGTTTATTGTCTTTGAGAGTAAAGAAGTGGTCAAGTAGGTTCCACATGATTAGATTGTGGTACATGCCAGTTCAAGGCTGTTCCGCCCATGACTCGGCATTACGCGCCCTTCACGAGCCACGAATTCTAAACACCCAAAACCATTTAATTATTTGTATCGAATTGTAATTACTTTGAAGCGATGTTAACAATTTAACACTACATAAAAACTGAAAGTAATTAAGTTTTATAGCTTGCGAATTTTGACCGCTTCATAACTTGGCAACTTTTTTTTGATTTCTCGTTTAATAAACCCGTAAATTATAGTTATTACTTATTTCATTATTCATATTATTGCAAATTCTTTGAAAATTTTCTCGATTTTAAATGCATATTTAGTATAACGTTTGTTACTCACGTTATAATAGTTATTGTATAAAATGTATTTAATAGTTTGTATAAAAGTTCGAGAAGAGCAGTTTGAAGTAAATCAATCGTATAGGTTTATTCCTGTTGTTTGTGTTGTTTTATATAAATTTCAATTAGTGTTTTTGCTTAGATTGTGGGATTTAGATCAGACTTCTATATTATATCATTTGGCTGTATGTTTGCCATGAATTTGACCAAGTATTAAGCGATAAAAAGCCAGCGAAGAATATACTTATATTTTTAATGAATACCTATTGTTTTAGGCGCTGTTTAGAGTGTGCTTTTGTTTGTGATAACTACAGACTTTGTGGCTCTTTGTTGGTCTACCCGCACAACTCGGTTACTACTATCGCGTCCACTCGTTTGTTTAAGGGGCCAAAGAGATCGTAGGTTTTATTTAACAAAACTCTAGTTACTTTAAACGTGAGCTTTAGGTAGTGACCTACGAGACTCAGTCTAAATATTGATGTGAAATCTAGAAACGTTACCATTGATCACGATTCGACCTAAGTTTATGTCTGCATTGTACATTGACCTGACACACTTGCATTTGACATAGCAATCTGATTTGAGACTCGGATAGGGCTGTTACCGTTACAAAATTAATCACGAAGTATATTGTGGCCCCATTTCGAAAGGAATCTATATCTTTCAAATTAGCCTTGTGCTATAATTATTGTTTAATAAAAATGTTATATTAATAATGTTTTATATAAAGGAGTATTAGAGCAAACAATCTGTCATGACATGACCCTGCGTAGGTCGTGAGTAAAGTGCGACGGACAAATTGTTTTGACATACTTGAGGTGAATATGCCTTAATGAGACTTGCTAGTTTCAAGGGTCTAGATTTTATTTTTTATTTATTTACACTTCGTTGCTAATAATATAAGAAACACAATACATAAAAATTATAAGAGATGCAACGGGCGGCCTTATCGCTAATAAGCGATCTCTTCCAGGCAACCCTAGTTAAGAGAAAACCTAAAAAAAAAAGACACATGATGCGTGCGAGAAGTGCAGAATCCTTAATCTAAAGTAATACAAAAAAAAAACAATTAATATCAAACTAAAAACTTAAAAACTAATCTTACAAATACATGAACAGCGAATAGTGATGTAAAAGGAATCATAAGAATTATACAAGTCACGATTGATGAGGATAGGATAAGGTTAAGAAATGATTATACAGAAGAGTTTTAAAAGATGACAGAGAGGTAGCCAATCGTACGGAGTTCCTTGACATTGAGAATGTTGAAGGATAATGTATGTAGCCTTACCTTACCAAACTAGTATTTATAAAACTCGGCAGCTTAATGCTGTGCACTGACTATATTATAATGAATTATGGGAAAAATTATAACAATTATACAGAGTAAAGAAAATGGCAAATGTCTTCTTAAATAGAAGTTATTAAATTCAATATTTGTTTCAGTTATCCTTGTGTTAATTGGCAACACAAAATGAATAACATAACATAACTCTTTAGAAATTCTGTAAGTGGGTAGCAGCTGATTACATGTTTACATTAAACCATTGATTTATTTAATTATGTATATCTTATTATATCAATTCATAACATTGATAATATACTTCGAGGTCATAGAACTTTGTTTTGTAGCTCTATTTTATACTCATAACATAGGTAATTATATATATAGTATGCATATCTTTCTACTAAAAGGGTCGAAAGGTTTATGTTTAATTACTATAGTGAGTATTGTTTTTACTCTAAGGCATAAAATAAAGTACAGTGGAATCTCGATAACTCGAACCTCGTTAAGTCGAAATCCTCAGTAAGTCAAAAAAAATTGCCATTCCCTTCCTAAATATGCGGTATCTCGAATTATTTAGATTTTGTAACTCAAACAAAATGTTATTTCCCTACGAAGTATTGACAACACATATTTCTACTCTATAACTCGAATTTCAAAAAGGAGGCTTCGTAAGTCGTAGTTAGTAAAATATAACGACGTCTTACTTGGGGAATTATTTCGGGGAATTCCCCGAAATAATAGCATTAAAATCCAAAATCAATGGTCGGGGATTCTAATCTATTGTTTTTGTCTTGTACATTATGTATTCATTCATTGCATACAATCGAAAACTACACTTAGAAAATCGCGCATCTGTAATTTAAAATTTCAACAGTTAAATCTTATGTATCTCGAAGTTCTTGTTAAGTCAAAACTCGTTAACTCGATTTTTTTTTGTATTTCCCTTGACATTCGAGTTAAAGAGATTCCACTGTATTAATATATCTATCAAACCCTGTAGTCGGTTTCGCAGTTATAAATAATACAGGATGTTTTTAAGGGCTACATTTTATGACAGATGCCTTATATAATAATAAAATTAAAAATTCGGCCGTAATATAAAATAGATACTTAACACCTTCATGCACGAAAGTCGCGTTGCGTTGCATAATGTAAGCGCCTTAAATTGTGGGGTAATCGGAGCGTGTGCCGACTGTAGATAGTGGTATATGTCGTTTTCTCGTTATACAATGGGCAAATAATACATTGTTCAGTGTACAAGAGTACAAGATGTATTGTCTTTAAAGTGTTATGTCGCGGAAGTCCAATTATATTGATGACAGTTTCGAAAGCATCGTACCTGTAATACCGAAACTATGTAGATGAAATAGCTAGGGAGCTGGCGAGCTAAATATTTATATGATTTGCTCACGTGGCAGAGTTTTTAAATTGTGATAATTATACGATAAGGAATATGAAGCACCACGTCTGCTATCATGGTAGAGCTGCGTTGTCAATTGCACCCCCTTAAAAATGTAAAAAAAAACAGCTATACCTACTATATCACATTAAAACCTTATCAAAACGAAAAAAAAGGCAGACATTTAGGACTAGTGAGTTTTCAAGTTATAAAATTTAAAAAAAACATAGATAATATATAAAATGCACCCTTGGCAGACGTGCAGTATGATATTCCGAAAACAGACCATTTGAGTTTTTTGAATGTTCTTTATTAATTTTTTTTTCGGATCGGAATTCATATATCGCAAGTCAATAAAAATTTCAAAACAAAAAAGTAGTCAACGGATAATTGCATAAATTAGCCATAATACTTTTCCTAAGATTTGCGGACTTCAACGAACTGTAATGGTTAAAGTCAGTCAGTAAAATGTCTGCCATTTTTTTTTGTATTCAGTGGTTCTAATAAATCGAACGGACCCAATTACAGCTTCGAGCGAATGATTTAGTGGAGCGTTTTTTACATTGTAACATCTACCTCCTGTGATAATGGATGATGTGACCTGGATGTCTGCCTTATAGATTTTCTTCGTTATCTAAATGGTATTGACCATTTACTCCAGAGTCAGATACGAGCAAATGATTTAGTATCGATTTTTTTACAGATTTAAACCCTTGTAGCTTAATAATGCAGCAACGTGCGTAACAACTTAATTCATGAAGAAAATTTTATCGTATTGATCTGAACTTTAATTCCAATCAATACAAATACGAGCAAACCATATGCTTGCCAGCCTTCTAGCTAAAAGCTGAGATATGGTTGGACACACTACCGCTAGTATTTTAAGTTTTTTCTTTAATCATACTCAATGTGTGGTATTTTGACAATTTTTGAAACAAAACAAGTTGACGCATAACAATTTATTGTGGAATTTGTTTATTTATATTTTAAACTGAGGGTAGATTTAAAATATTACATAAGCCCTAATTGTATATGCATACATTGTTGTTTGGTTGTTGACATCTTAAAAATCGTGTCAACGTTTGAACCAGATTTTTTAATCTTTTATGTTCTGTCGACATTATCATCAATCTGTTATCGAGTTAGCCCAACGCCCTTGTTACCACTTGGCGTAGTCACTGACACCTGTTTCTCATATAATTCAATGTTAACTAGGTATGTTTTTAAATAACCATAGTGAAAGTTAGTTTTAATATCATTGACAGACTATCATAAGTGCTTCTAACTTCAAAAAAGCACAGCTTATAAGTAAAGTAGTACCGTCACACAATATTACAGACATTCTGCAGGAATGTCGCTATTACCCACTGGAAGCTAAAATATATTATTAATGTTTAATTTTTAACTAGGTATTTTTTCTTAAAAAAAAACTCCAAAAAATGCGTTACGTATTAATAGACACATTTCGCTTTTCAGTATTTATATGCTAATTCAAATGAAAGTAATGATTTTTACTAATCATCGTACCTATTTTAACGCTTCCTAACTGTAGGATACTGATGTATTCTTAGCACAGACTTTACTAGTTCTTTAAGTATTCTCATACGTATATAATAATGTCAGTAGTATCTCAGTCCTCGAGCGCCCCCATCTGAAATTCAATTAATTGAATTCTATTCGATAGATATTCGTTTTTAATTCAGAATAAACCTACGAGGCGTTGTTCTTCTATGCAAAAACCTATCTAATCTTTGTACCTAATAGATGTAATAATTAAAATAGTAATATTAGTAAAAATCATTGTTTACATAAACGACTGTTTGCCGTCATTACTTTCATTTAAATTAGCATATATGTATATGTCGCAGCCAACTAGCTTAATTAGCCGTTCAATTAATAGCCTAGCCTTTTAACTAAACGGCGCCGTTTAACGGCCTGAAAGATGTTCAGCCAGTTGATCAAACAACTAGGCAAATGACTTGGATCGATGACGTTTCATTACTTGCCTAGCCTTTTGACTGTTAATTTAAATTCCTCACATATATATACTGAAAAGCGAAATGTGTGAAATACTGAATCGCTTTAAGTGAAAACTGACCTTTGGTGAAATTACATCGCCGACTGTAGGAACGTTTGTTAGTGTTGCTGAAGGTCATGGTTGTGATGCTCGTACTATTTATAAAGAAGTGTTTTTGTGGCGCCTCATAATGATACATATGAGTCGTGCCCTTAGTGAGGTTCGAATGATTTATTATAATCTATGTTGCTCTATTGGTCAATTACTTTGGTTAATTTATTAGCTGGAAATTAAAATAACGTAACCCTCGACAACATTGGCGCTCCATCAGCAGCTCAGTGGTACCAGTTAACATGAGTGTTCTGAAAGTCAGCTTAAACATAGTATGTTTGAAAATAAAAAAATACCTTTTTTTAAATGTATTTAAATAACAAACGAAAATAAAATAAATAAAAATATGTTGCATTACAATGTGTCAGATTTGAGAACCCTTATAAGTAAAAAGAAACATGTGTGTGTACTTATGTACACGCGTTAGAAGTTATACTTCTTTGGCGTAACAAGATATAAATATTTTAAAAAATTTTATCTTTCCCCTCATTCTACGTTTGTAGAAAAAACGACACTAACAATAGAAAAAAGGTATTTAATACATTGGAAATTTAATTATAACGCATTATCTAGTTAAACATACCTAGTTGATTTAAATATTACAAAAAAAATATTTCTACATAATTAAAGAAATGAACATTTATTTTTAAAATATTGACTATGCTTACTTCAGGGTGTCGGTTTTTTGTGACGGTCTGCGCGCGCATCGTAAAAATTTACTCTCATCATTTTTCCCTAACGCGTCAAAAGAAGTATAACTTCAAAAATACCTGTGCCAGGGTTCCCAGCTCCTCCATTACTAACTTAATAAATTCCATAACGAAGTTACTAATTTTTATTAAGAAATTAAAAAACTGTTTACAATTTCTCCCAATTTTTTTTAACAAAAAGCATGTCGCGTAACACTCGTGTGTGAGTGTGTGGGTGCATATGAATGAATGAGTGAGTGTAATGTGTATGAATGTGTAACTAACTACATATTATACAATAGTTGTAAAATATTACCTTTCAAAACCGCTGCTTGTAGTAACGGAACAGCAAGTCTAGGTGACACCTATGCGTGTAAGATTCCTGTTGCAGTTGACAAAAAGAACTGAACCACACCCAGAAATGTATGTCCATCGATCTAGAAACATTATAAGTTGACTACTTTTTAGTGATAATTCAACGCAAAAGCGAACATATCTTTAATTAAAAAGGGCTATAAGTTTCCCATTTTGAATTTCATCTAATAGCTAGTAGGTGTACTTAAACAGTTATATAGGCGGTGATGAAATAAGAAAGGAAATGCTAATATTGTGTTATCAAAGTCACGTGGCTTATCCTTATACTATGCTAAGAGGTATAATACACTTGGCACCGGTATGTGCAATTAATTGATTATAAACAAATGCTTGGAGCCGCGCCGAGGAATGCACGTGACTATTATTGCACGTTTTGCTTTGAAACAGTTTTTTTGCTTGCTTATGTTCATATTGTGTTTAGGTGAAACATTAATACATCAATCAATAAATGTCCTAAACTAATTAGTTAATTCCATATCTTTTTTATAGAACAGGATGTTAGGTGATAGCCCAAAGACACTTACTGCCACGAGGCTCGCAAGTGCGTTGCCGACCGATTAAACAAATATCTGTTTACATATTTATATCGGAGTAGACTCGAATTTTGTCTAGGACAGCCGCTGGTTTAGTTGGTATACGTAAAACCCATAGGTTAACCCATACTGTTCGGTGAATTTCTATTCATAGTCTTGTGTTATATTCATGTCTATGAATAATTATTAGTGAAATGATGCATGAGTGAAAGACTTTTCAATATTATTTAGATTTACTATTAATAATTAATATACTAAGTTTTTTTATATTATTTTTTTGTTTTTGTAAATATTTTAACTAATACTTAATATATTTTAGAACCTAGCATCGTGATTCATGACTCTTAAAAGTAGCTTTTAGTTCTTTTTGTAATACTATAAATATCTTTCTTGTTTCTTTTTCCTTACTGGGGTTGCCTGGAAGAGATCGCTTGTTAGCAATAAGGCCGTTCATTGCATCCTTAATTTATTATCTGAATGTATTTGTACCAACTATGTAGTGCAAATTGTTAATGAATAAATAAGATACTTTTACGTAAGCTAGCTACGGCCTTAAAGCTTTTAACGCTATAAACTAATTTAAACGAATACCGATTCATCAAGTTTAGAATATTCCAATGAAATCTCGCAAGTTTTCTAAACCAGCACATTGAAATTGCGTTTTTCGCATCGGCAAGGCGGGCCGCGGAGGTGTGACGAGTGACGTCATATTATATAAGTAATGATAAAGTACGCCAAGGTTTTTGATATAGTTTTTAATCCTATGGCGGTGACACTGACGCGCACTTTTATCTTAACTAAAAATAATAATAAACATTCGAAATATCGTTCTTGATTTTGACAAACATGATAAAAATATTTCATAACAAAAATATTTTTTTGCGAAGTTTAAAATAAGATTAATTATTTTGCATTATCATATATTATAAGTAAGCAATATTGACTGTCTTTTGTATTGCAAATTGAGTACAATTTGAATGAGAAAGCATTAGGTAAAGTTTGTAACATAATTTTACCTCGTAGAATGTGTTGCAAATGACTGACTTGAAATTAAAAGAGGTTTACCTATAGTTTACTTACTTAAAATCATGTTCCGATTTATATATTGATTTACGACTTGTAACTTGACACGTATAGTAAGTAGTGCTTTGTCAGACTAAACTTTGCTAAAAATAATTTTTTAGCAAAGTTTAGTCTTTGCTTTAAAATGCTATATATGGTTTTAAAACCTAATTCGACATTGTTCATTCAAAAATACTCAATAAAATTATTATTTGTTACAGATGCGAGCAAGCGCAACAACTTGTTGCGAATGCGTCGCTCAGCACTCGGAAAATCTGCACCGACACTTTCCGTCCATGTGGTGAGTTATCGCAAATCTAAATCTATTTTTTCTAAGTTGTGTTTATTTGTCGTTAATCTAGTTAGTTAAACAACTATTTGACTCGTCACTTCTTGTACCCTTAGTTTTGATTCCTTTAATGGGTAGACCACCTAGAGGAGGTTTTTTTCTTATTTTTGGTTAGCATTTTTGAAGAAATAATAGATTCAAAAATGTTTTGGTTCAGGCTTCAGCGATGGGGGGGGGAGGGGGGAAAAAAGCCCAAAAAAAAACCCCCCCCCGGGAAGCTTATTTAATGAAACTTTTTATATATAATTAAATATGTCAATAAATATAATCCATATGGGTTGCCTAGCAAATTTCAGTCCAGAGTATAAATTAATTAAAAAAAGTTTAATTTTTAAAAAAATATTTTTTAAACATTTCACCGGTATGATTATTAGATAAATTCTATACCAATCGAACGTATGAAGCCCATAGAATATGCAAACGTTAGGTTGTTTTTAATCAATTAATTATTTATGTGTATTTTTATGTGACACTAAAGTATATATACATCTTTAGTATAAAAAGAAGGTTATAGTGATACATATATAATACTACCCTGATTAAAAATATTGATTGAAAAAGTTCAAAAAATTTACAAATGCAAATTATAAAAAAAAATTTTTTTAAATATTAATTAAACATACTCTGGACTGAAATTTGCTAGGCAACCCATATGGATTATATTTATTGACATATTAAATTAAATATAAAATAAGTTTCATTAAATAAGCATCTCGGTGAAGGTCGTTGTATAGCGGGATCTTATACTAATAGAAAGTATGCAATAAAATAAAAGCAATGGATACAATATTTTGTTTTATAGATATATATAAAACTACTTAATTTTAAGAATAAAAATATTAAGATAATATTGCGTTTGCGCAGAAAGAGCCATGTGCGGTATCGCGACGACCGTCCCGTCTCCCGCCGCCGCCACCGCACCATCGGCTTTCTCTTGTGGTAAGTGCTTGGTCAGTTTTGAATAATTCGCAATAATGAACGACCTTGATCAAAGAAAGGCAAAGCTACAAAATCGACGCTTATATGCATTTATAGGTACTTGATTAATCGAAAAATAAAACTAATTGTAATTTGCCTTGTTTACAGAACTCTTATAATACCTACTCCTTGGTTTACGGTTAATATAGACTATAGACAATTTTATTGGTTTAAAGAAACGATTACCGAAAGTAGTCCATTTATAAGTCTACATTACTCCATTTGTGTTGTAACGTCCTGGCAACACTACGTTTTAGCGGAATGACGGAGCGAAATCCTTTATTACGCATTTATTCAAATACAGCAAGCATAAAGGTGATATGTAAGCGGATCACGCAGTGTCATTTCCAAGGATTGTGTTGCCGAATAACATAAGTTGCAAATACAGTAAAACGTATATATACGTAAACATTGACTTACATATATTGTCATCAATAATGTAATAATAAATGACAGAAATATTTCTTATATGTATTTAAATATTATTTTCATGTTAGGGTCAATTAAATACAAAACATGATTAAAAAAGAACAAAATCGATGAACTCGATTTAAATTATAAGTACCACAATGTACTTGAAGGTTAGGAGTCTATCGTGACTCATAGATGTCAAGAACCGCATCAAGGTATAGCAAAAACTAGTAGAGGGATATTAGATAAACATTTATGGACATTATAACATTTAAATGAGATCTTAATATATCTCTGACCGTGATAACATTGCAGGTATAAATCTCTTGTCACACGTAAATTTGATTTAATATAAAATGTACTAAATAAATACCAAAATACCAATGCTTAGGAAGTTCATAGTTCACAAGACAAATTTTAGCCTCCGATGGTATCGAAATATGTGTTACAATTATTAATTTCACAAGCGAAATATAATTTCTCAATATTATATAAGTGTGTTTGGAAATGAAACAGTCGTAATTACAAATAAATAATCTAAAAGCGGAGCGTATATATGAGACTGATTAAAAAAAAAATTTGAATCAGTCTAGTATATTTAGATATGTTCATAGAAAACAAAAACATTACTAAACAAAAACATACATATAAAAATATTGAAATTATAGAGAACGAAAATACAGAGTAAACGTAATATAATACATACCTAATAAGATACAAATTGAGAAACGGACATGAAGATAATTAAGTTTAATTACATAAATCTTTTATTTACGTTTTCTAATTTCTAATGTTTAAAATAGAGTGGACCTGTGAGAATCGTTGTGAATAGGATGTCCTGTCCGTTGACTTTAAGCTAGCTTTCTCAAACAACTTTGACTGTTTAGAATTTGTCGCTGCCTTTCGGGCCTGGTATTTTTCAAAAGATACGCGTAATCCTGTGTAATGTAGAGGGCGATGTTTCAAATCAAACATATTCATAAGATACTGTCATTTACCCGCGTTAATGTTGGTACAATATACACTTTTTCATACAGAATTACGACTTTGTATTATAAATTAATACACCTTTGTAGCTATTTCGTCCAACGACACCCGGAATTTGGGATCGTTCAATGTCTAGACTCACAATAATTATTTTCAATGTGTGTGGAGAAAATGTGTGTGCTCCAAGGTCCTTTAGCTTATTATACAGACACTCATCACAAGGTTTTTAAACGCCTGTTACATATGTCGAAAAAGATTAATTTAAACAATGTGATTTATATTTAAATACGCGAAATATCTGAGTAAATTAAAACTACGTAACACTTTAGTTATCGTTGTTCAAAAGTTATTTATCAAATGAGTCTCTTCTCAGAATGCAAGTGAAATCTTTGAGACCAGTCTATTGGATGGTGTAGCTGGTTTCTCGACTCGCTAAAGCTGTCCGTCCACTTTGCATGTTTATCTGGCTTACGTAATAAAAATAAAATGTAACATCCGTAGTTGGTAGGTATAGAAGATAAAAAGAAACTGATCTCTCTTTAAGATTTCTGTATTAGATGTCCAGTTGTTCGCTAGTTTAAGTGTGAGATACACAACTTTAGTTGACCTTTGTCCTTGTTAAAGGATACACGCTATTTTTTTTAATAAATAAGGATATGACATATTTTTACTTTTTCAGGTTGGGTCAGGGCGGTGTAGTTCCCCGGGTACAGGACCTCTGTCTCCGGCGGAGGGGCCCCGCTGGCACGCGCATCACGCGCATCCGTTGCATCACGCCCTGCTGTCATCTAGCGTTAAACGGGGGAAGGACCTGTAAGTAGGGCTTTGAATATCTACGTTATATACAAAAATCTAAAAAGTTTGTTACATTAATACGTTTAACGTGACCACGTTACACTCGCATATTACATTTACATTAACGCGAGTGAAACTGCGGCACAGATACACAGATAAATTTAAAGATTGTTTTACATACAAAAGTGACATGCGTGAGTCTACATAGGATCAAAGAGCTTATCATCTAGAAATTGGCAACACTATCTATCGCGCATGTTGCCAAACGAGTCGGTACAAGTGAAAAGGCTGTCTAGGGCCTAGATTGCTAAGAAGGCCCACAGTTGGAGCCAAGATTTATTTTATTGATTTTGTACTTTATAATAGCTTCTTTCAGTCTTAGGAAATGATACCTTACAATCTTATTGAATTTCGCCCTCGTAAAAGTTGTTTGTATGGCTTGATGGCGTTTATTTTTAATTAATCACCATAACCCCTGAACATTACTCACAAATGAGCGTCTAAGCGCGAAAATTGAGTCCACACTATACCGTCGAAGTTTACGAAAACTTACGAAACTTAAACTTGTGTTTTTTTTTTGACTTGCGTTCCACGCATTAATTTAGTAATAATTAGTAATCATAATTACGTATTGTATCTACTGAAGGTACTATACATTTTGAAGGATCAGTTTAGGGTCATCATTCTTTTCCAAATATGTGTTCTCCGTGTAAGATAATATATAGATGTATTTATATAGTTAAGAGCAGAAATACTCAATGCATTGCAACAACATAAATTCCGGGATATTTTTATTTGTTGATGTTCCCGTCGGAATGCGCCTGAGTCGCCAACTCGTTTTTCTAATCGTGTCTTATGTTTGCATGTCTTTTGCGATTAGGAGTAAGGACATGTGAGTATGTTTATATTAACTTAAATTGTACCCACGGGATAATATTGATTTTTGTCTATGCCTGAATTGGTGGTCAGAATAAAAAAATACATTACAATAAAATTTGCACAATACTTTTCGTCCTAGTATTAACTCTGAACTTACGATAATTACCGAGATCTGACGTAAGTTTGGTTATACATATTATTAAAAGCTTCTGCGTAAAGTATTTGTATGAAAATTTGTTATTGGTTATGCGCTAATTAATATTCTTTATAACAATATTATACGTAGATTTTAGCGAATACGTTGTCAAACTTATAGTAATGTAGGTTATGTACGTAATTTAGTAGTTTCATATTATGATAGCGTGGGAAGTCCAGTAAATTCCACCGATGGAGTTCGCGCAGTAGGTACACTTGAAATCGATCCCAGAACCTCTGTGTTATATTTATGTGTGGGTTTTTAAATATGACGCGGTATACGATACAGTTTATAAGTATGTAGTACATTAGGAAGGAAGGGCAGAGTTTTACGATTGAACCTCAGAGCTGTCAACTTATTTAGTTACCAGTGTCTTATCAATTTCCTAGTGACTCTAGATAGATAACAGTTCCTTATATTCTATACTATACAGTGCACAATTTTAATACGGAAAGGAAGTACCCTAAGTGTGTGACTGAATGACGTCAGATTTCAATAAAATTAATTTCTCACTTAGTGTCAAAAAGTGTTCAATTTTGTTTAGATAAAAGCATGCTTCATCCGGTAAACAAATTGGTTAAAATTCGAAAAATAGTAGTTTTTGGCATTTAAAACGATTTCCATAACTTTTACATATATTTTTTTAACGGGCGACCCTAAATTGACAAGAGTGCATAATAAGTGAATAAAATTTACAGACAAAACTAAAAAAAAACAAACATACGGAATTAATTAGGAAAAAAAAATTACATAATAAAAAATACAAGAAATTAACTAACTACTCTACTATAGGCACTAACAAATAATAGAACTTTTGACAGTTCACTCACCGGAATTACATAACGGACCTGAAAAAGGTCCTTTATGTTATTCGTTAACTAAATTGATACACCGAATCATATGTGCGCTTTTTAGAAGGTTAGTCATGGGAGGGCTTAAAACAATATCTTCAAAGGACGTGATAGTCTACAAGATTCGTCTTTCACATGGCTATTAGTTTGTATATAATATATAATGCATACTTCTGTACATGAAACTTTTCAGAGACGGCAGAAGGTGGTCTGTAGCATCGCTACCATCGTCTGGATACGGCACAACACCAGGGAGCTCAAGTCTTTCGGTTAGTATTGGTGTATTTTTTCCCTATTTCTAGCAATGTATTAAAGTAGACGTAATACAAGTAGAAAGGGCCAGATCAGTGAACACGGCCTACTTGATTAAAATGTGCATTAATATAATGCAGTATGCATAAAGATCGAATGTATTATATACTAGGAAAAAATGACATTTACAGCGATAGTTAGTTATAACATAACATAACATTAATGGCGCTACAACCATTTTAGATCTGGGCCTCCTGGGTCTCTGTTTCATGATCATTTGGCAATGTAATAGGAATGTAGGTGATCAGCCTTCTGTGCCTGACAAACGCTGTCGACTTTTTGGGTCTAAGGCATGCCGGTTTCCTCACGATGTTTTCCTTCACCGTTAGAGCGAATGTTAAATGCGCACATAGAATGTCCATTGGTGCACAGCCGGGGATCGAACCTACGACCTCAGGGGTGAGAATCGCACGCTGAAGCCACTAGGCCAACACTGCTGTGATAGTTATAGTAGCGATATTAGACATTTATTATTATTAAATTTTAATTTATTTGTAACTATGTAAAGATTAAAAACGGATGTTATAGTACATTTGTGATCATACGATAATCCGAGGTTAGGGTAGTGAATATTTAAAAAAAATGAATCAGTCGTTTACTTGATTAGGTTTGAAACAGATTAGATAAGGATGGCATTTATCGTAACGTTTTTAACCGACTATTAGAGAAGAGGAAAAACATCTTGTTTTATTGATATGAAGTTGTTATGTAACCTGTTTTATTACTGACGCCACAAAAATAGCGATTTTAATGTGGTATGTCAAACAGAAGGTTGTTTGTGGTGGATAAATTCGATAAACTAATTTATATTTACTTTAATGTCCTGTTGATGTTGTGAACACTTTGGAACTGTGGGCTCTATAAAAAGGACTCTCCTTTCATTATCATTAATATTTTATAAAATTAACCTATCGATGTTCCAGTCTGACTGACTCTTAGGTTAGCTTCATATTATAAATGAGTGTCAAATCAAATCAATTAATTTAAACCCGGAAGAAAGTAATAGAACAGAACAGTATTAACCAATTATTTATTATCAAGGATTAATCTTTAACAGCATTGCTTATCATACCTTTATTGTTTACTTAGGAATATTTTTTTAATGCAAGCGATTTTTTCAATGTCATTTCACCGCAATCTGATTGTGTTATCTTTTGTGTGTTTTTGTTTAAAACTGAATACTAACTAGTGATAAAACAACCACATGGTACATGCATTTGTTATTTATTTTACCTTGTAACCGATTGTCACCATTTTATTTTATATTAAACATTATATTGTTATTATTGTACTATGGAGTGTTCTGAAGAGTTGTTTGGGTTGATCATCCCGGCTTGTTTCATCACCGTAGAAACTGTAGTATCTCTAAATTTCATCCGCATCACCTTGATGGCTCACTAGTCATTTTCTTTTGCGCACTGTTGAGTCGACTATCGGTAGGAGTCTTCCTGAAAGATACGACCTTCCATTGTTTAAAAAATAGCAAAATCCTTCCTCAAAAGTCACTAAAGTAGGTCTCCATGGGCTGCTATGACCGCCCTTTACGTTCGTCCCTTTGGGTCGTTAAATATTCGTATTATGTAAAAAAAATATTGATTTGCATCAACAGTAAAGGTTGATGCCATAGATTACCAATCAGGTGATATGCACTGAATAATTATTTCTATTATTTTTCTTTAGAGCCAGTTTTGAAGTATTCATTAAAGCTAAGCGGCAGCGAATGTAACACGTTCCTCTTATAGCCACGATCAATATTTGTGACTAATTGTTTTCGGTAAGTTCACGCAATGAATCACGTTCTCGGAAAAAAATTTAATTCTTGCTTCCGCTAGTGTGACAATATGATTTGAAATAAAATGCGGTCATCCTAATTCTTTTCCCTTTAAGCAGAAGTGGTACTTTTTATGTGGGTAGATAAAAAAATACATTAAAAGAAAATGACTGATCATCATCGCTTAGTTATTGGTCTGATCATAATACATACGAGGGCGGCACTGAAAATTTCGGGAATCAAGGAAGTGACAGAACATTACTATTTAAAAATGCTATTTATTGCTTTTCGAAGTATTCTCCGCGAAATTTTACACATTTTTCATACGATGGAACCAATCATTGAAGCAACCATTCCATTCGGATGTTGTGGTCTCCAAAATGGCCGTTTTGTAGGCGTCCACAGCTTCTTCAGGTAATGAAAATCTCTAACCACGCAATTTATTCTTTATTTTAGGGAAAGTATAGAAATCATTAGGGCTTGGGTGGGGCTGTACGGCGGATGGTCTAATAATTCTATGTTTTCTTGCTCTAAAAACTCTTTGGTTCTGTGCGCTGTGTGAGAACTCGCATTGTCGTGATGGAGGATGATGCGGCAGTTGCAGTTCTCTTTACGGAGTTCAGAAACGACCTGTGGCAAACAAATGCTAGCATACCATTCTGTATTAACCGTTCTTTGTCCCTCAAGAGGAATAGTCGCAACATGGCCGGTTTTGGAGACAAACGTGGGCCACCATTTTTTTTGCAACACTCTGTAAACGAATAATTTTCGTTGGCTTTAACTCATTTTCGAACACCCAAGCATTTCGTTTTTGTTTCGGGTTCGTACGCGTATATCCAGGATTCGTCACCTGATACGATGTCGTATACAGCATTTGAGGATCCTGCGTGGAATCTTTCGAGAGTTCTGACGCACCAAGTAACGCAAACCGCTTTTTGCTCTTCACAGAGCGAATGCGGTATCCATCGAGAAAACAACTTCTTTACACCTAATTTTTCATGCAAGATTATTTGTATTTGACTCATGCCAATGTCTAAAGTTGCCTGAATTTCGCGGTATGTCAAATGTCGATCTTCCTCAAGCAGCTTACGCACAGCATCAACGTTTTCTTGGGTGACAGCAGCTTTTGGACGACCTTGACGGGGATCATCACTGAGCTTGACACGTCCACGTTGAAATTCAGCAAACCAGCGATAAATTGTGGTTTTGGATGGGGCTTCATCACCAAATGCAGAAATTATCCGGTCAACACACTGTTTTTGTGATAAACCACTTCAAAAGTCATAATCATTTTCCCAACGACTAAACAAGTTTGACAAAACTTTGTGAAAAGACCGAGAATCTTTTTTTTTAATAATGGTATTCGATTTAAAAAAAAGGAGTTTTCAATGAAAAAGATTTAAATATGACAGGAACAGTGGTATTATTCCATTCCCGATACTTTTAGTGCAGCCTATGTACATC
The DNA here is from genome assembly GCA_905332375.1 of Pieris macdunnoughi. Classification (NCBI taxonomy): domain Eukaryota; kingdom Metazoa; phylum Arthropoda; class Insecta; order Lepidoptera; family Pieridae; genus Pieris; species Pieris macdunnoughi. The sequence continues at coordinate 3,497,742 of CAJOBZ010000061.1, forward strand.
GATGTGATTTGTTCTTTAAAACTGTATTGTGTGCTGGTTAAACTTTTTTGAATTAGACTTTCCATAATTTTTATTTATACATATTTTTCGAAGACTTATGCTATTATACTATGCGATGTTCCAATTACCCATAGCTATAGTGAAAGCACTCAGATCGTTCGTTACTCGTGGAGTCGTGATTTAATATTTAACACGTTTAGCAACAAATAATTTTGTTGAAGCCTTGACCCCATTAGTTTTGTTATAATTTGTCTAGTTGTTTTAACTGAAATGGCTGACATATTTTTTAGAAAGAAATATTTTAAACACAAAACAATATAATGACTTATAAAATAAAAGTTATAAAACATATGACTTAAATTTTAGTGACCCATTCAAAATTAAGGTTTTATCTAATGATTTAATAAATTGTTGTTTGGATTTTTTATGTGTTTATACGATTTAGGCTATGTTCACATGTAACGCGCGTTAACGCGCGTCAAGGCGATCAATTGAGAGCGTTCAGATGATGAGCGCTAACGCGCGTTGGCGAGGTACTCGTCAGTCTAGTTCGGTAGGAACGTAGAAAATGGACGTGGATGAGGCTATTATTTTGTGGTTATATTATAAAAGAAAAATATAGAAAAAGAAAACGTACACATTGGGTTTATCCAATTTTGAAAAAAAATACAATTTATATTATATTTTTTATACAAATTTGCTATATTCCAATTGCTGACCTTTTTTCTACTTCATCGATTAGTAAGTCGATGTCAATATCTTCAATTTCACTCATTTTAAAAGCGAGAACAAAATATAATTACGAAAATTAATAAAAATTACATGCATCGCGATGAAAGCGCGCGCTCATCTGAACAGCAAACGGACATTACATTAATATCAAGCGCGCGTCAACGCGCGATCACCTGCGTCTAGAGACTTTTTCTTGAGGGGTTGACGCGCGTTAACGCGCGTTAACGCGCGTTAACGCGCGTACATGTGAAAGTTGTATGAAAAATACCATAATCTCTAGTGCGCGATTTGAAAAGGGTCAAGTTGACGAATAGCACTTAGAATGTATTTTAGGTAATTTTATTTTTTAGTTGGCATGTCAAATATTTCATCTGCCTATTATCAGTACTATACCCTTGTTGCAGTCACAATGTTCGTCCCAAGAGCGACTGCTGGCCGTGCAAGCTCCGTGCGATCCAACGCCGCGCGCGCACTGCCCCCATTGCCATCAACATCAGAATTCGCTCAAGTAAGCATTTTTACCCGCTTGGCTCTTATGACCCTTTATCTTATAAAACCTACTTTCGCCTACTAACTCTTGTCTATCTTATGAAGCTTTTATATATTTACCCTTACAGCAGCTCGCAAGGCAGTGGTATGAACTGGGCATCACTGTCAGACAGCGGTGGAAGTGGCCCCGTCCCTCGCCCTGCTTCACCCCCGCATTCCCCCTCGCCTCGGAATATACCACGACGCGTTCGAAGCCGAAGTCTAAGGTTTGATGTCTATAAAATGTATAAAATGTTGTAGGTATGAGATACTAAAATAATATAAGGACAATCCTAAATACGCTCGTTTACTTATTCATTACCTTGTACGATTTTTTATACTTTTTGGTTTAAACTATTTTTATTAGAAAAATGCTTTTGATGATATAACTATTAGTTGCGGGAGGAAAATACGAATATGATCGCCCTTACTTGTGAGTATTATTTTTTAATATCAAACATGTGTCGCTTCAAGAACTGAGAGAAATTGCGGTCGTGGTTTACGTACGATATGCGACTGCTCATTTTCATTCCGTTCCATTATTTACCGGTAATACTTAAAAAATATATATTTTTAAATATTTTTAGTTTATAATCAAATTGTTTTTAGTTCACCGTCCCGCTCACCAGGGGGTGGTAGTGTGGGATCAGATGGATCTCGAGAAGATGCAGTGACAGCGATGTCTGCGTTGTTCGCCGCACGATTTCCGGCTGCTCAAAGGGCTATGAATGATAAGTATGTTAATGATTAATTTTAGTTTAATTATTATAAAAGAAATACAAAATAAGTTTGAGGAGAATGTATGGAATATACGTAAGTAAGGAGGGATCTAGACCTATTTGAAATCTTTACACGATTGTTACAGAGTTTGGGGGTTATAATTATTGTTAAACTGTGATAATGAGTATGATGGTAGACAATAAAATTCAGAAATATGTATCATATATCAATATTTATTCATCTGAATATCTATGATAACACTGCTATAGCGGTGTTTAACTAGTGGCGACTTGCCTCTCAAACTTGAGATCGTAGATTCGATTAGCATTTGCTCGTACGGTGAAGAAAAACATCATGAAACCTGCATACCTTAGTGTGGCAGGCACAGAAGGCTGATCACCTACTAATCTATTAAGAAAAATAATAACGAAACATACATTTGAGACGAAGACTAAGGGTTGTAGTCACTGGGTACACCTATATTTACATTTTTTTCGCTTTTATCAATGATTTTGGATGAAAGTATGCGACACGAATTTTTTAATAATAATCGACGACCCGTTTATAGCTGTTTTATTTTATTTTATAATTTCTAAGATAAGTTATCTGTGCATTATTTATACGAACTAGAAATCGATCCCTCGATAACCTACAATAATATAAAGATAATAAAAAGTGGTGAAAAGAGGTTGAAGAATATACTACAGCACCTATAAAAAAATTAGATAAAACAATGTTTATGATGTTGTAACTAATAGGTATAATAAATATTATTTCATTAAGAACCTTAATTTATTTTTAATGTCTGTTCTAGATTGCGGTCTCTAATAGACGAGTTGACTGAACTTGATAAGAAGCCTGACCGGCCGCCGATAGAAAGATTCGTTCAACGACAGGTACCAAGATCGACCTGTTATTTTATTGACTTTATTAAAGAACTTTATTATGGAATATAAAATACAGGTATCACTTATTCCACGTCTTTAAATTTGAATCTGTAGACTTCCCTACTCATCGGAGAAGACGGAAGGTTTAGGCCGAGAGAATAGCCGGCGTAAAAAACTCTCGGTATTCTTTTAAAATAGCAAATCATCATGTATGATACACTTATTTTAAAACAAATATCGCAAATTGATAAGGGTGATCTGATTTTGAACCAAAATATTCCCACATGGTTTTAAGAATCAGGGTTATAACTTCTAGCTAGAATATGTTGTTTCATTATAGCTTTGATATCTCATCAATTATGACGGCTTTAATTATTTGCGTTTATGTATTTTGCATAAAAAATTTACTGTAACACTTAAAACTTTTGATGACATTTTTTTAAACTTAGTATTTGGAGTTTTTTTTAAAATTTGTAATATTTTTGATAGGTTTTAGAGATGGCCCGTGATTGTCTTCACAAGTCTGAGTCGAGGCAGGTAACAAGCAGTTACTTCTATGACATGGGTGATAGTTTGGACAGGCTGCTTGCTGAGGTAGATATTGTTGATAACAAATTTTTTTTATTTTTTTTATTTAGATTTACTTTCAATGTGGCCTACATTCTATAAAAAATATTGTTAAAGTATCAGATAGTAGATCAGAAAAGAAAAGTTTTTCCTCTTAAATTGTATAATGCATGATTGTACTGAACTCATCTTAAACGGCTGTACCGAGTTAAATGTTTTTTGTGTATCCGTTTGGTTGGCGTCCTAAATGAAACCATTTGAATTTTTGAGTGAATCTAAACAGATTCACTAATCAGCCCGGCAGATTGCGCTGCAGCCGGTACTTTCATACCTTATAAATGCAAATGCAAAATGTGAGTGACGAATTTCGCCAACGGATTTGAGTTAAGAAAAGGTCAAGGAATATTAATGTGGATCTTGCCGGTCCATTAAGTTTATTTATATGAATCCATCCTCACTTTTACCATAACAACAAACTATAAATTATTATAGATATAATCATTAAAATGATTTTATATCATGTACTCATTAGATTCCCTTTACGCATAAGAGAAAAGGGGGTAAAAAAAATGGAACCAGAAATGGACCGGCAAGATCTACATTATTATTCCTTGACATTTTCTTAACTCAAATCCGTTGGTGAAATTCGTCACTCAAATTTTGCATACTCAACTAAGCGCCCGGACTAAATGGCTTGAAATATCACGCTTATGCATATCATTATTAATGAAATGCTATTGCTTAAATTTTTTTTTAAATTTAACCTTTTCAATTTATAGACTATAGTATGTTTCTTTTTAATAAAATAACTTTAACAAGTTCAATGTATGTACTCAGCATATACACATACGTAAATGTAACGTACAAAATAAATTCAATAGACTCGGGAGAAGTCAGCAGAAGCGGGCGGTAGAGTTGCTCCTTTGGTTACCAGGCTGACACTTGCCATGGCTCGTCCTGCAAGACTGCTTGAGTGTCTGGAGTTCGATCCTGAAAAATTCTATCGGCTTCTTGAAGTAGCAGAGGGACATGCACGGCATTTGCAGGTACATGTTCAAAATAGTTTTAAAGAAAATAGTTTCAAATACAGTTTGTATAAATTGTTTTACCTTTTTTTGTTTTTATTTTAATGCCTGAGTGACTTATGTGCTTTTCCGATTTATTCAAACTCAAACTCAAAATATCTTTATTAATATAGGTAAACAAGTACACTTATGAATCGTCAAAAAGAAGTTAAATTAATTGTAAATTTACATTTACTACCAGTTCGCAACTCAAGGGCGTAGAGCGGGTAAGAAGAACTGGCAACAAACTTTCCGCCACTCTTTTTAATCGCCAAGTATTGTAACTTAATACCTAGCTTCCAGTTAGACGGATACGTATCGTAGGTTTAATTCAGTAATTTTTTTTTAAACTTAAATCCTTTCAGTCGAAAATTACGGTTGACATTTATATGAAACGAATTTAAGCCGGCAACACACCCACTAAACATGGGCGTCCAGCAGGCTCGTTTGCACCACTATTATATATATATATATAAAAAACAACACATAAAAGTGTTAACGCTAACTTACTCTATCAAATGTCTATGACAAATGACAGTTCTGAATAAAAATTAGTTAAATGTTTTAGGGATTATCGACAGACATCCCTCAATACATAATTCACAAGCTGGGTTTGTCAAAGGATCCTCTCGCCGAGTTGTCAGTCCCACCACCTCCGCCGCCGCCACAGAACTCGTCACCATCAAAGTTTGTATTATGCAATACTTTAATAGGATATAAAGACTGCAATTTCAAAAACTAAATAAATTTTTTAATAATGCATCAGTATAAATGGTAAATCTGATTTGACTTTAAATAATAAACTCCATTCCAGCACTGACAAATAATATTTTTTTTTTCAGGCTCCGAGGTCGTTCGTCACCCCCCGGTGGGGTGGGGGGAGGTACCCCGTCAGAAAACGATTACCAGGTCATTAAACTGATCTCGAATGGGGCCTATGGAGCTGTGTACCTTGTCAAACATAAGCAGACCCGACAGAGGTAACTACTAAAATAATCGAAAAACTTATACTATAATTAATATTAGCAATTTGAAATCGAAAGTTGTATGGTATGAAACGAGTGGTACAATATTTATTATGTTGTAGGTACGCGATGAAAAAAATCAGCAAAAACAATTTAATATTAAGAAACCAAGTTGAGCAAGCATTCGCGGAGCGAGACATTTTAAGTTTTGCGGATAATCCTTTTGTGGTAAGTTCTTTCTACAAAGCTAGATATAGAGACTGCAGTTGTGGAAATTTAACATTTTTCTTTCTATAGCGGTCAATAGCATTATTCGGACATTTACTGATCTATTTTCGAAACTACAGTGTTAACTCTTTATAACGTCATTATATATAACGAAACAAAAAAATAGTTAAATATGTTTAGTTTAACACAAAACCCATACATTAATTCAGTCTTTATAACGCCACAGCCATTCTCTATAACGAAGAAATATTTTCATATTTAGACATCAACAACATCTTAAGTGTAAGTAATTGTTTTTATAATCAGCTTACAAAACCAACCTTTTGAGGTGCCAAAATTTCTAAGAAAGACACCTGAGGTCATAAACTGCCGTCTCGCCTTTGTTATTGTTAATTGCATTAACACGTGCGCCATTATTCTTAGATAACATTGCTTGTGGGAACCATCGTCACCTATCGTGTATTATCAGTCGTAAACAAACTTTGAAACTGTCAAGATGGCCAGTAAATGCGTTTTGTATTATATGTGTTTAGAATAATATACCTATTGATAGTAATAAAATTATAAATGAATGTAATTGGTTAAATGGTAATTGGTTGCTTCCTATAACGAAAACTCTCTATAACGAATAAAAATGATCGGTCCCTTGAAATTCGTTATAAAGAGATTTACACTGTATATAATTTTGATATTTTTTACGATTATAACATGAATTTGATTGACTTTTTACATAATACGTTTTAAATTAAATAAATATTTCTAGGTAACAATGTACTGCTCATTCGAGACGAAACGCCATTTATGTCTCATACTGGAGTTTGTGGAAGGCGGTGATTGCGCAACTCTACTGCGCGCAGGGCCCCTTCCGCCTGATATGGCACGGCATTACTTCGCTGAGGCAGTATTGGCTGTGGAGTATTTATCGTGACCGGGTATGAATCACGATTCGGGAAACGGATCGCCGGATTGTTCCGATCATCGTGATCAATTAAACCCGACAAGATGAGAAGTATAACTATGCATACTTGTATTAGAAACATTACAAAGGTACTAGTCACTCTATTTTCAATTTAAAAAAATTTAAGTAACCGCTTACACGTAAAAATAAACTAAATATAGGGAACACACGTAAAAAAGGATTTTCTCTTATTGGGGATTTTATTGTATGCTCCAATAAGATGAAGGTTCTGGGGACGCACGTAGTTTTGAAGAAGGCGTAGATTAAGATATTAATATTGGGGGAAGGGTTATACTACTGTTCATTAATTGTTGTATACGCATATCGGAAAATAGTTTTGATAATCATGTAGCTTTGCAATACTCCGCCAGCTTATGCTTTACTTCAATTTAACTAAATTTTGCCTGTCCAAACGTGTAGTGATTAGACGTAGCAAATAGACAATTCTAATCTATTGTTACTTGCAACTAAATTTTAACTTGCAACTTCTTACTAAATTCACTGATTACACGGGTTAAGTTACTTAAATTAAGTTAATATTTAGTAAATTTTTAGTCAACAAAGTAAACGGCTCACCAGCGGATGCCTCAAGGCGGAATACAGCAAACAGACTACAAAAAATAATTTAAAAAATAACAGTTGAAACGATCTGTCTGCAGCGGAAAATGTTCACTTGTATTGATGTATATTAATTATGTTTTTCTTTTTGTCACACGAAAGTTGGGAGTGGACCCAATGAAATTTACCGTCGTACTGACGCCATCCGTATCATCGCGACGTCATAACTAAAAAAATACAAGATAAATAGTCGAGGTGTTCGCCTTTACTCAAGGGCAAAAAGGGAAAAAGTTTTATTTTATTAATAGATTACGCCGTGTTTTAAGCACTGAAAAGAAAATATTTTGAACTGCGAACTTTTTTTTTTTTTTTTTTTTTTTTTTTTTTTTACAACCTTGTTAATTTAAGCATAGATTCCCTAAAAAAAAAAAAAAACCCCCCCCCGGGGAAAGGGGGGGGAAAAAAAAAAAAACCCCCCCAAACCCCCGCGCCCCAAAAGCAGGCGTTTCTCAAGGGCAATTTTATGCCCACTGAAGTATTTCCGAACGAATTCGACTTAAGGTCCTTTAAGAAAATAGCGTACGCATTATTTAAAGGCCGGCAACGCACTCGCTAGTCTTCTAGCAATGTTAGTATTCATGGCATTCACTTAACATCAGGTGAACCTGCCCGTTTGCCACGTTAAATTTAAAAAAAAAAACGTTATTTTTTTCGTTAAAAAACCTGGCCAAAACCTAGTATAGTTTAATTTGAAAAACGTTGCGGCTTAGAAGTTAGTTACAAGTGAAAAAAAATTAATGATACATTCTTTTATGTAAAAACTGTTCTACCATACTATTTGTTTAAGTTCTTTGAGTAATCAATGTATTAATTTTAGCCTACTCATCACTGCAACTGGTCACATAAAGCTCACTGACTTTGGACTCAGCAAAATGGGTCTCATGTCATGTAAGTGAAAAACTGTAATTATCTAGTATTTAAGGTAGGTACAAAAACATAATATGTACTTAGTCCAAAATATTCATCACTTGATTTGTTAAAAAACTCTAAAAGTAGTAGAGACACATAATTTAATAATTACTTAATATTATTATTTATTACTTTATTTTTTTATTTATATTTGTTATTCGAAAAATAAAGTTGTGTTACGAAATTAAAATAGTTGATTTGTTTTTTAATCCTAATATTATATTAAATGTATCGTATACGCAGTGGCTACGAACCTTTACGAGGAATACGCTGACCGCGAAGCGCGCCAGTTCTCTGATAAGCAGGTCTGTGGGACGCCCGAATACATTGCGCCTGAAGTCATATTACGACAGGTATGTATATTTTTACAATATGTAAGACCTAGTACCAATTTTTTATGATTTTTAAATGGTATTGAAGTGATAACTTTTTATGAGACGCCAGTCTGTCTAGCGTCCCTTTCTCTCGCGCATACGGTCGTGGTAGGCAGGCTCCTCTCTCACTCGAACCTGCAGAGCTATCCGTATTAAGGACATACGCTTTCTTCTCTCTCTACTCAGTGGTTAGTGTACGACATTAACTGTTGACATATAAGGCATAATCTCAAACTAACATCGTTTTTGAAAGTGGTTATAAAAAGAAAGTGAAACATTTTATGAATAAATAACCTTTTCTTATATTATCATATAGATATAATTTAATAACCTAAGTTTTTATCAAGTTAAACAATTTCAATAATAAATAGTTCAACTTAGATTAGTTTAAGTTCTCACTTCTGTTGGGTGTCGAGACGCACGCATATTTTTAATGATATGTAATGTTGTACGCTATGTACGTACAAGCTGTGAATACGTACAAATTGTTGAACTCTCACGCCATATGTGTTATCAATTAATAAGTTGCGTAGACATTACTAATTACGTTACAATGTTTACAGGGGTACGGTAAACCTGTGGATTGGTGGTCGATGGGCATCATTCTGTACGAGTTTTTGGTGGGCTGTGTGCCTTTCTTCGGTGATACACCCGAAGAACTTTTTGCGCATACAGTCAATGGTAATGTCTTTTTGTTTGTGAATTCAAAACTTTTCGTAGGTAAATTAAACAGGAATTTAACACTGAAAATGTTCTAAATCCCAAGAAACCACAGAGCACATATGAATTGTGAAAACACAAGGTTCATCTTATTTAATTCAAAATTACTTATGCGTAAATAGGTAAATGCTGACTGCGTAAATGTGTTAGATAAAATGTGCAGAATTTTAATGATATATAAATTTAAATAAAAATAAATCAGTGGCGCTACAACCTCTTTAGGCCTTGGCCTCGGATTTCTGAATCTGTTTCATAATCATTTTTCAATCTAATTGGGAAGTAGGTAGGAAGATGGGTCTAAGACATGTCGGTTTCCTCACGATGTTTTCCTTCACCGTTCGAGCAAATGTTAGATGCGCACATAGAAAGAAATTCCATTAGTGCATAGCCGGGGATCGAACCTACGACCTCAGGTATGAGAGTCGCACGCTGACGCCACTAGGCCAACACTGCTCATATAAATAAATTTTAATTAGTATTTAAAAAAATTTTAATTTGTTGAATTCTAGTAGTATAATGCCATCTTACATCTAACAGTAAATATCTTTATTGTATACACAGATGACATAGAGTGGCCATCCGAAGATGATTTTCCGATAGCAGTAGAAGCGAGAACTATAATTGCAGATTTACTCGCTCGAAACCCCAGAGATAGATTGGGGACGGGAGGCACTCATCAAGTAAAGGTTAGAGAGATATAAATCTAAAGAGAAAGAGACATAGTACTTTTAGATGTTTTTGATTATTAAATATTTTATTTCTTATAGGAACACATATATTTCTACGGACTAGACTGGAACAATTTACTCCGTCGGAAAGCTGAGTTCATACCGCAGCTGGAAAATGATGAGGACACCAGCTATTTTGATAGTAAGTATAATAGGGTTCGAAAAGTATTAAACGATAATGTACAAAAATTCGGTATTAAATGGTGGTTACGTTAAATTTTTTTTTAATTGTAAATTGAGATGTTGAGGTCAAAATATTTTTGTCCATGACATAATAACTATTTATAGTCACATCTAAAACCTATTCATTCTGTGTCGATAAAGCTAATTAGACATGTTAGGTGATCGTAATTTTTATTTAATACTACAACAATAAACCAAAAAAAACAGTAAAATATTGCAAAACTTAGACTATGTGTTATTTCTAAAAATTATAGGTCGCTGTGATCGTTACAATCACAGTGAAGTGGAGACAGACGAGGCAGCTGAAGGGGAGAGTGGGCCAACGGCGGAGACGGGAGGAGAGGAGGCAGGGCTATTCGCCGCTTTCTCCTCTACATCTCCGCAATGGAGGAGACATTATCACTCGCATTCATCGAGGGTTAGCATCGAGGTGCGTATGCGCATGTAGTTAATGAATTTTTTGTAGATACCGAAAATTAGTTTGTTTTTCCATTAATATTAATTTTAAACCGAATAAATTGACTATGAGGTTCAAGAGTTTCTTCAATATTGATTACATCAATCATATAGAGTAGTTTTTTTAAGAATGCTTATGGCCTTGACTAGTGTATTTTTTTATTAATTAAGTATTTTTATTTAAATAGAGCACGGATAGTTGGCCAGGCACGCCAGACAGTGCAGGCCCACCAAGCACACCCACTGCGCCGCCGCAAACTTCGCACCATCATCCTAAGTGCCCGGTAGGGTTACATTTTTGTTTAAAAGTAAATTCCATAACTTTAAATTTTCGAAAAATATATTTGGTTATATTTTTTCATTAATACGTATTATGATAATAAACATTTTAGGATGAAAAAGTGTTGAAGCATGCTTAGTTTAACGTTGTTTCATAGGGGCAAGTCAATCAAAACTTTATTTTAATATAAAATTCTATAATAAAATAAATAAATCAGTGGCGCTACAACCTCTTTAGGTCTTGGCCTCAGATTTCTGAATCTGTTTCATGATCACTTTTAAATCTAATAGGTAGGTGATCAGCCTCCAGTGCCTGACACACGCCGTCGACTTTTTGGGTCTAAGACATGTCGGTTTCCTCACGATGTTTTCCTTCGCCGTTCGAGCAAATGTTAAATGCGCACATAGAAAGAAAGTCCATTGGTGCACAGCCGGGGCTCGAACCTATATAAATATCGAAAATATATAGGTTTCAGAATTTATTTGTTATTTTACAATCATAAACCTTGTTGTCATCATCATTCTATAGCTCTCCGGGTCTTAGCTTGGTCGAAGAAGAACATTTTAAGTGCATTAAATATTTATTCTGAATTTGTTTTATGATTGTCCCGACGTTTTTCGCATGCTTTTCAGCTATTATAATCTAAATATTTGTTCATAATATTGTTATTAACAACTCTAAATCTCTCATGAGGGACAAATCTTTCAATATTTAAAACTTTTTATTATCTACAGATGATATCAGCAAACTCGGCTGAATCATCTCAAACGGATTCTGACGACGTGTCGCCGGCCGCTCGTCGTCGTGTTGCGTTGCGTGCGCCGCTCGCACATTCTCACTCGACGCACACGGCCCATTTACATGCGCATACGCATTTGACTCATGGATTGTCGAGTCTCGTGCAGCCACAGTTGCATCCCGCTATGTTACCGAAACCGTAAGTGTTATTAGTATATTAGGAAATAATGTACTACCTCGTTTTCTAGAAACGAAATACATAGATTGAAAAATCAACTTTCAACCATTTGATCTTCCCTTAAATAAGTTAATAAAGTGAAAGTAGCTCGCACATTAATGAGATAGGTATGTTACTGTCAACAAATTTTTTAGCGTAAATAATAAACATACAATTTTTTTCATAGATCGGAGAATAAGAGGGAGAAGGAACATAAATCATTTGATAAAGTGGATAAGGTGGAACGAGACAAAAGTAAACCCATTGCGCTATCCGCTCCAAAGTCAATGCGCCGATCGGCAAGCACGTCTGGCCTCTCTTTAGTGATCCATCCAGGTACTACGCATTAATTTTATCGAAAACTGAATAATGTTATTGATTATATATCTGATTAATTTTTATTATTTCATGTGATTGGATAAATTATGTCATAGAGTATAGAGCGGTAGTTTATAATCTGTGTTATTTATATAACGAATTTTTATATTTAAAAGTATACTTGACCTTTTCATGAAATCTGCTGATTTACGTGACATGTAATTATATTTTGCAGCCGAAGACAGCATAATAAGTATGGGTGGTGGATCTCCTTGTGCCGGCAACACATCTTCTACCAACTCGTCACGTGACTCTTCGCCGTGTCGCGATCCGCCATCGCCGTTCGCTATTGCTAACCATTCGTAAGTAATAAAATGATAGTCAAAATTCAATAACATTCTATGTTTTCTTTCTGTCTAGAACAACACAAATTATTGGAATAATTTTTAAAAGATTTCTTTCAATACAAATACACTATATTATATATTATAAAACTTATATTAACATATATAACATGACAAACAAATAACAATAATGTAAGTCGAATGTAACTTATATGCTACGTGTTTAATATTTAAAGTTAGCAGTGGTAGAAAACCGATCATTTTTCATTGATGCCGGCCCTTTCGCACTTCTTAAAATGCCGGCAACGCACTCGCGAGCCTTATGGCATTGAAAGTGTCCATGGACTTAACAACAGATGAGCCTCCTCCGTCGGGAGGGTTGGTCCTGTCCAAATTTTTTAAAAAGCAACTTGCTCGTACCAATACAGCTGTATAAAAGAAAAAAAAAAAAATTTATGTTTATGACCCTAACTGCGATCTATGCTTTATCTTACCTTTTATCAAAACGTTTGAAAAACTTTATACCTCATTACAAAATAAGACGCGAGTCCTTCACACTGCCGTCCTCATTTATTCTAATGTTCTAATGTATTTTATAGGTTAATTCAATCCTCAAAACCGCCGATCGTTGTACGCCGAGGACCACGCGGTTTTGGATTTACGATACACACGGTCCGTGTGTACTATGGCGATACAGATTACTATACTATGCATCATTTGGTATCGGTAAGTACATTTTATTTATTTATTTTGTAAGTTTGGGAATACACAGTATTTTTGGATATTGCTAAAATTGCTTTGTATGGGGCCAGTGATTAAAACTGGCATTTGATAATCAGACTCTGTGCCTCACTCATCGAGCTAATCCTACTCTTAATCTTAATAATAGTAGATATATAATTAGTAATATTATTTATTTATCAATAAAGAAACATGATATACACATCACAAATAGAAGATATGTAAAGAAAATATATAAGTTAATATATGTTTTTTTAATTATAATAATACTCTACGGCAATACTTCTCCCTGCCATTGTGTCCAGGGACTTTTACTATCTCTGATAAGTTAATATTATAGAAGTGGCCTTAAATTGTTTCACAGATTTTGTTTTTTATAATAAAGTATGAATAACACAAATAAAACATCAATTTATAGTAGGTACATACACATGAAGTAATTATTTCGTTATAATGTTACAAGGAACTTGTGTTTTGCGTCATTATTGCGGCATTACCTAGACGTGACACTCGAGCATCACAGCACTAAAGTATTTTCTGTTTAGGGAGCGTTCAAGTATTACGTAACGCAATTTTTGAAGATAATTGACCCCCCATGTAGTAACGTTAACGTAACGTAACGTTTTTCAGAACCCAAGTATAGTACTGTTCCCAAGTCTAGTAAAACGTTTCGTGACCACCTAGTGACTCTTATGTGGTATAAGTAGAAAATAATATTAACAATAACGCGTAATTACATCCCCGCCCCGCATCGTAACGTTTTACAAAACCACAAAAATTCGTTACGTAATACTTGAACGCTCCCTTACTATGTATATTACGTTTTTCAATATAAACACAATATCAATATATTATTTATCTTAAAGTAGTCGTAAGTTGTCATAGATTGTTTCATTATTTAATTTTTTGTAGGCTGTAAGTGAACAAGGATCGGCATGGGCTGCAGGATTACGCGCGGGTGACCTCATAACACAACTCAATGGTGAATCTGTGCAGGGATTGTTGCATACACAGGTAGGTTAAGAATTACCACAGCTCTGCTTGGATAAACCAAAGCCATAAGTGGAAATAAATTGTTAATTTTGTATTGAAATATTTCAGGTGTTAAGATTGCTCTTGGCTGCCCCACACGCGACGCTTCGCGCCACTCCGCTAGATCAGACTACAATACAGGTAATACGGAAAATATTCAATGTGAACTTTTTTGATATTTATCACAATTTTATGTTTATTAATTTATAATTATTATTACTATGTGGATTAAGAAAATTAAGAGTAAATATTGTATATTTGTGTGTTGGAATTAGAGATTAAAATTTTATTACTTATACGGTTGTCTTACCTCTTCTAAAGACTTATTACGTCCGAACATAAAAGTTAATATTTCCATCTTTAAATTAATTTTATCGACAAAATGTATAAAAAATCATAATATTAAGCAATTACCACACTATTTAACAATTGTCTAGATAAGGCTATTCTCA